>CM077258.1:27568264-27715764 GCA_039654775.1 Spinibarbus caldwelli | reverse complement strand
TCGTATGGTAGTTCAGAGATGTCACATGAGCATACTGTAAGTGCTGATTTTACAAATATCAGCACAGTTGCAAATGTGATATTGATTTTACACAGGAATTTTATATTAAATGAGTTAAAAGACACAGTATTGTCTGTTTTTGCTGTATTTTGCCCAATGAAAATAGTTTTAGACAAAGCTACAGCAAAAACATTGTGAGCCCTTCGTTACTGAATGAATCCAAGTTTTTGAACAAATCATTTGAGGGAATGATTCAACGACTCCCTCATTAAGACAAGTGACTTGCTGCCACCTACTGGTGGTTTTAGTTTCATACTCAAAGTATTGTTTAATTTTTAATATTTATTCATCCCAAATGTTATTTTTAAAAAATTAAAAATGTCCTAACCAGACACGATGATGTGATGCGATAAAAGCCATCTTTTCCATGTAAATCTGAGTTTTAGTCCTAATCAGACGTTCCAGTGACAAGCAACAGCAGTTTCTATTTTCTGCGATGTCACAGCTGGAAAAACGACATTAATACTATGACAGTGATAATATCAGGTACTGATTATGTGCTTTATTCAACGTTAAAAGTGTCTAATGTGAGTTTGAATATCATTTTGCAAAACCTTTATAGCCATACTGAAAGCAACAATAGATAGTTTACCTCAGATATTGAAAATAAATTACAGCAAACGTTTATGTTAAAACGGTGACCTCAATGTGAACCAAGTGTATTTCATAACAACGGTCACTTAGTATACTTTTAATAAGGTTTAATATTTATGAATTAGATTGTAAACATTCATTTCATTGGGAGTGCAGTGTGCGTTGCAGAGCGGCTCCGCCTTCACATGCTTCTGATTGGCTGTGAAATTTGATTTTGTTGCGTCGCATAGCCGTGCCGTGTCTGGTGTGGACTGACAAATTGCTTGTCGCTGGAATCCTGTCGCATTATGTTTGGTTAAGACACAGTGCATTTGTAATTGCAGTGTAACTGCATTCATGCCACCTCCGAGCTGCATTGAACAGTCTGTGTAAATACATATAAACACCATTTGAGATGGAAAATTTATGGAAAAGTTCATTTCTGTCACTGCTGCCGACTAAGAGAATATGAACATTTCTGTGAGCCATGACAGGCTTAAACCAGCCAATGTACCAGCACAAAAACACACTGCAAATCATCTAATTATCATTAGCGACAAAAATCCCAGAAAATATTGCGATAACATTTTTTTGTCAATATCGCACACCCCTTGATGGTCTCGATGATTTCAAGCTATTCACCCCTCCAGGGAAAGCCAAGAGTAGAGACAAAAGAATAACCAAATGCAAAGACTAGTTACCCTTTGTCGTTCAAGCAGACGGTTCACTAACAACATACGAGTGTTGAGATCTACTCATCATGGGAGGAAAATGATTGCACAGAAGCTGAACATTTACGAGATTACGTAGAGTATATGTTATAGTTTTGGTACACAAACGGCAATGAAGCATGATAAAGAAGCGTGAAATCTTGCAGGAGACTGAAACTAGGTCACTAAAGGCACAGTATTCCATGTTTGTATTGGGTGCATACTGAACCAAAGAACGGTAAATGACCAACGCTATGATTAGTCCCTATTAAAGCAGCTAAGATACATGAAATCTGTACAGGTTGCTGTCTGTGGTCTGTACGAATACAGCAGACGGCTGTCGCAGTTTAAGCCAGTGAAGGAGTGAAGCAATTCAGCCGTCGTTCATCCACCGCGGCATCGCTCCAAACCCGAATGACTCTTCTGTGCAACACAAAATGACAGTGTTTTGTGGTGTATATTCTAGTCTTCTGATGAAAAGTCCATTGGTTACGATGCTATTCGCATACTTGCCGAGATCTATGGTGACTGGGGAAGGTTTTTCGGTAAACAGATGTTTCAATTTGGGCGAAGCATCATAAGACACCAGAAGACTTGGAATGTAGCGCATGGATTATTTTTTTTGTCCGTTCTGGACCCTTTCACTGTATGGAAAAGAACAGCTAAACGGGGTTGGAACGACACAAGACTGAATA
Source organism: Spinibarbus caldwelli (assembly GCA_039654775.1). Classification (NCBI taxonomy): domain Eukaryota; kingdom Metazoa; phylum Chordata; class Actinopteri; order Cypriniformes; family Cyprinidae; genus Spinibarbus; species Spinibarbus caldwelli. The sequence continues at coordinate 27,713,726 of CM077258.1, read as the reverse complement.
AAGAACTGGGGCTGGGAGAACTTAACCCTTCGATCACTGACATGCATCACGTACGCTACATATCAGATGCTTTTGTCTCATAAACGAAACATTTCTGGACAGAGCATCACTGGAGCTCACGTATGTGATCGCGGATGAGGACGATGCACGATTGATGATGCAGTCCAGGAGTGTACGGGTGGACATCAGTGCAGGCTGAGATCTTTAGAAGATCCAGACACAAAGTTTACATCCACTTCAGAGCATATGCTGACTTACTTTTCTTTGGCATCATCATACAAAATAAAAGAAAAGAAACTAAGTGCTTCATCATTACACCGTGAGACGATCGTCTCAAAACGTGATGTTTTGGCAAAGAAACACTTGTTTGTGAATGAACAGGTTTAAGCTTCTCAGATGATTGCAATCACTTCTTCTCTATAACCCTGAGATAAACACCATGGGTTGATTCATTAGACGTCACAATCAGAAGAAAACATTAGCAAAGCCTGAGGACACTCTGTAAGTGCGAATCCAATTTGACTGACGGAAGTTGGTTCATGAACAGCACTTTGCTAAAGCAGGATTGATGGTTTTAGCATTGTTGGGTCAATGCTGTTTTCTAGGCACCTAGAATCTCTACAACCTCGACATTTACATACAAGCTTTTGGACTTTCTGATTGCCATTGTTATATTAAAACAGTTAAAACATGCTGATTATTCATTTGATTTGGGGGGCTACAGAAGGCACGCTTTAATGGAGAACAACAATGGTTCTTTCTGAACAATTGAACTGAAACAAGTGGAAAAGAAAATGCCAGATATCAGAGTGAATCTCACAAAAAGATCCTCCCAAAAAATCTAGACATCATAATTAGTTGTAACTGGAATATCCCAGGTGGTCCAATGGAGTTAATTGACCATTTTTAATTTTCTTTTATTTTTTTGAGTGATTGTCTCCATCTATTGGTATTGCAAAACCACCATTTTTAATTTTCATTTTACTTAGTTTAACCACAGTGGTGGTCTTTTTGTCATGGTGCACAACAAATTTTGGGTCATACGGATGTTTATGGAAACCTCAGTATCCTGGCTCAGAAAAATCACTGGTTCAAGATGGTCCTGAAGCTCCTTGAATCAAAAACTTCTCAAATGCACATTTCAAGATACATGAACATGAATGTTCCTTAGATTTAAAATTTAAGTCCAAATGTAAATATAGCTGCAAGCAGCAATTAAGGGGCCAAGCACAACAGAGGCAGAATGAGGAGCAATCATTGCAAGGAGGATCAGACCAAATGCAACAGTGGGTGATTAAAGACATTTTAAGATGATTTTACTCAAACTGGCTGAAAAATCATAAATTCAATCATTAGTAATATGATTTAATGGTTCATCTCTTTTCACCAATAGGTAGCATTGTTATCAAATTGATGCGGTGTGGTCAGTGTGAGGTGACAATTACACACAAAGTTTGGTGTCAGAATGTCAAAGCTTTGCAGAGATACAGCTTTAGATGCAGTTTGGCACCATGCCATCAAAATTGATTCGTTAAATGAAAACCATTTCGGCTATTGACATGAAATACATAATTTTTTGCCGGCATGGTCTAAAGATGATCTTAGCCAAATTTGGTGAAAATCGGAACAACAGTCTAGGTGAAGATCAAAAAAGTAGGTTTTCAACAATTAAAAATGGCGAAGAAGTTCAGACGATTATGGCATAATTGGTATCAATGTTTTCGGCATGATCCAAGGAATCACGACAATAGGCAAAATTAATCAAAAAGTTATTCACATAATTTTGAAAAAATAAATAAATAAATTTGACCACAAGGTGGCACTGTCCCAAAACTTTTTGAGTACCTTCAGGGCATGGTGCCAAAGACACATATACCAAGTTTCATTAGGATATGCCAATGCATTCTTAAAATAAAGCTTATTTTCCCCCCAAAATTCAAAATGGCAAGATGCCCAAAATTGCCGACATAGGACAATTGGGTACCATTTTACTCAGCATGCTGCTATGAATGTAAAAAGACCAGTCTTGTGATTTTTCTGAGCCAAGATACTGAGGTTTCCATAAATGACCCAAAATTTGCTGTGCACTATGACACAAAGACGACCACCGTGGTTAAACCAAGTAAGTACAAAACTGGTGTTTTGCAATGCAAGAGGCAATCACTCAAAAACTAGAAAAATTGAAAACAGTCAAGCAACCAACTTTACAACTTCGGACCACTCGAGATGGATTGACCAAAAGTCAAAATGTGCTTGTCGCACGCCTCCTACAGCAGGCTTCATGTTCGTGAGATTCACCCATGACAGAAGCTGATCTGTCCACTGGCACACACATACACACAAGGATGTACGTGTGATTCCGGTACATCTAGTCTCTGTAAAAGCGAATGAGGCGGTGGATACGACAGGTACATGTGTGCTACATTCCCCGACGGCTATTTGTGCTTATTTGTGTCATATTTTCTCTGTACATCATTTTAAAGCAGCCGCATCCTCTGGAGACACACGACCTCATATTCATATAAAACGAACACAACCTGAACAGACATCATAATGCCCACGTCATCGTCCCTGTTCCAGGACAGATCCTATTGCTTCCCAAGAGGACACATCCAACAGTGTTCATTTAGACTTTTTCGTTTCTTGCTGTTTGTCAAGCACAAATGGTTACGATTGCATAAATGTAGGCGACGGACTAATATACACTACCAGTCAAAAGTTTTTGAACAGTAAGATTTTTGTTTTTAAAAGAAGTCTCTTCTGTTCACCAGGCATGCATTTATTTGATCCAAAATACAGTAAAAGCTGTAATATTGTGAATATTTTTGCTATTTAAAATAACTGCTTTATATTTTAAACTGCAATTTATTCCTGTGATTAAAGCTGAATTTTCAGCATCATTACTCCAGTGTCACATGATCCTTCAGAAATCATTCTAATATGCTGATTTGCTGCTCAAGAAACATTTCTGATTATTATCAATATTTAAAACAGTTGAGTACATTTTTTTTTTTTCAGGATTCTTTGAAAAATAGAAAGATCCAAAGATCAGCATTTATCTGTAATAATAAAAAAAAAAAAAAAAAAAAACTTTTGTAACATTACACACTACCATTCAAAAGCTTGGAGTCAGTATAATTTTTGTTTTTTGGGAAAGAAATTATAGAAATTAATACTTTAATTTAGCAAATATGCTTTAAATTGATCAAAAGTGATGATAAAGACATGTATGTATAATGCAGCCGTTTTCAGCATAATAATAATAATAATAATAATAATAATAATAATAAATATTTTTTTGAGCTGCAAATCAGAATATTAGAATGATTTCTGAAGGATCATGTGCTTGTAGTAATGATGCTAAACATTTAGCTTTGAAATCACAGGAATAAATTACATTTTAAAACATTCAAATAGAAAACAGTTCATTTTAAACAGTAAAATTTTTCAAAATTTTACTGTTTTAGCTGTGCTTTGGATCAAATATATGCAGCCTCAGTGAGCAGAAGAGACGTCTTTAAAAAAACATTAAAATCTTACTGTTCAAAACCGTTTGACTGGTAGTGTACTCTGACACATGAAGCGCAAAAGAACACACCCCGTTACATCTGTAGGTCTAGAAACGGGAGAGAGACGGGCATCCGAAAATAGTTTTAGGAGGCAAGCACACTTCGCCGCACTACCTCCTCCTTCCCAGCATGCAGTTGGGGCAAGCGCAACTTCCGGCTAAACGAGCGCAATTCACTGTCACTCTGCTCAGCGTCAGAGAAATAGCCATCCGTTTCAGTGTCGGGTGTGAAGGTGTTGTTCCCAGTGCTGTTGGGAAGGGAGATCTCCGTCGTGTCGCTCTTAGAGCGTGACTTGCCCTGTCTAGGTAGACGCAGACGCAAGGCCATTTGCGAGCGCTTGCCGCTCTCCATATCCGCAACGAATCCGCAAGAGCCACGCTCTTCGGAAATGTGGCACGAGTCCATTTTGGATATGGCTGGCTGCAGAGGGTCTGGTCTGCCGTCGCTGCTGCGGGTGTGATGGGGGTGTACATGACGCGCTCTTGCTCCTCGTTTGGGCCAGGCTTTGCCTTTAACCGCAGATCCGATTCTCGGGAGCGAGACGGATTTTCTGCGGCTGCGTGGCGCGCCCCTCGGCTTGCGGCCCAGCTGGGCCGTTTTCCAGGTGGACTTGATGGAGTGGTCCATCATGAGGCTGAGGAGGCTCTCCTCGTCCTGCAGGAGCTGGTCTGACAGGAGGCTAACCGACGGATCGCGCGTCTCTCTGGATAGAGACCACTGGCTCAGCATGTTATCTGCCGTGATGTGAACGGACTGAGCCAGCCAGCTGTCAAACAGCGAGCCTTCCAGCGGGAAGGATTTGGAGAAACCTGTGGAAGAGATATACATTAGACATCGTGTGCTGATATACAGTAATACTTTATATTACAATAATAAACATACATTATATTCAGGGTTTGAATTTAACTTTTTCACTCACCAGCCAATTTGGCAACTAAATTTTTAAGTTACTGGCCATTCATAACTTCTACTAGCCCAAAAAAAAATTTTTTTTAACCGATTTAAACCAACGGCTGTCCACACTGGTTGTGACAAAGTGGGAATTGCAATTTGCAAAACACTTCAACTTTGTGTCAGTAAGTCATAAATGGAACGAGGCATCAGTTTACTGTCAGGGATTTGTCTAGACAACATCAGCATCACTGATCATAATTCAAGTTCAAGTTCGAACGAAATGTCGTGCCTCACAGGACCACGATGCTACATAAATACAGACTTACAACAATGAAGTAAAAAAGTATAAACCTATACACAACTAAACTACTGATAGATGACTACAAATTGACTATAAATCTACTATATATAAATGGGTCCTATTGTATTTTGTCACGCCGCATGCATCTGGTGTAGACCCAGGTGAGTCTTCAGTTGTTTTTAGACTCTTCATTGTTGCTTCAATGCAAATAAAACCAGTGCCTTCCGCGACGTTATTTATCGGGTAAGTTCAAGTAAGCTAATTATTAGGCTGTATTTAATATATCATGATGACTCATGCAGTATTTGTGCTAAATCTGCGCAGATTTGGCTTAAATGAACGTGCCCAAGTAATTAAAGGGGTCATGACATGAGGAATCAAATTTGCCTTAATCTTTTGGCATATAAGAGGTCTTTGTATCATTAAAACATCCTGCAAGTTTCATAGCTTAAAATGTCCTCTTCATTATAAACAAAGCATTTAATCGAGCTCCAAAAACGGCTCGTTTTGGATCCAATGGGGCAAGGTGACGTCACCTAGCACCAGTTGTTTGCATAAACACGCCTCCAGAGCAAGACATCAACTAATAGTCTTCTCATCATAAGCCCCGCCCACTGGCATTGTCCAGAGCGTTTTACTTTGTAAACGGGGCTCAGTGTCATGGAGAGTTCACAAAGAAACGTTTGTTGAAAGATGAAGCCGTAGCCTACTATACCTGACTGAAGCTGCATCACAAACCGTAAGTACACGATTTAATAATACTTTGTCTGGAAATGACCATTTTATTTTGATTATGTATCAAAACACTCACATGCAATAGTGAGGGGGCGTTGATACTGTTTCCTATGCAATGACGTTAGCCAGTCATAACAGTGGCCGATTACTGAGAAACTTGAAAGGACGCGCCCCTTAAAAACAGCCTGTTTCAGAGAATGAGAGTTGAAAATAATAATTTTTCAACATATTTATTTGTTTTGTTTTTTTTTTGCGCAAAAAACTTTAACATTATAAGTAAACCTCAAAAAACATATTAAAATAATTTAAAAAAATCCATGTCATGACCCCTTTAAAGAGTGAATAATTTACAAAAAGTAACCTGCAAAATTGGCTAGTGATTTGACAGCGTTACCTGCCACAGATGATTTTTATCGGCATTTGGCGGGTTTTCGGGTGTTAATTTCAAATGCTGATTATATTGTTATCGTGAGCACTTCAAAACAATGAATAATTATTCAATTATTCAGATTTTTAGAATGCATTTTAAAAATACTTTTCCCATCATCCGATTAAAATGCACAACAGCGCTGTATGCTGTGCTCTGATAAAAAAACAAGAACATTTACGCTCTGACAGCAGATGGCGCTACAGAAACAGCAGAAATGCAGCTGTTATGCTGGTAAAGCAGCTGCAATACTTTCTGTTTCTGACCAGGATTTAAATGTTTTAAGCAGCCATTCAGATTTCTGTATTCACTATCACTGTGTTCATCACAGCACCAAATACTTGATACTTAAAGATTTAACACACTATTTATTTTCAAAATAAAAACATTTTTACATTTTAATATGGCCTACAACGTGCCCTAGATATTGATTGAAAACGTTCTGATTTTTGAGTTTAATTAATTATTAGTTAACCTAAAAATGAGCAGAATAACAAAAATGAATCTGAGAATGTTTACTGTATTTACTTTTGCTGCAATACACAAGTCTGAAGTAGTTTGTCTTGCCTAAGAAGTATTTTAAGAACCTGCATTTTAAAGGGTAACTGAATTGTACTGCTGGTCAGTGTATTGAATCATTCTGATTTTAATCATTTGAAACTAATTGAATTGGCCATCACCCCAACATTCACTGTTCATCTCCAGTGTTGGAGGTAACGCGTCACAAGTAACCCAATTACTTTTTCATGTAATTAGTAAAGTAACTCATTATTTTTAAATTTACAAGAAAATATCGGAGTTACTTTTTCAAATAAATAAGCAAGTTACTTTGTTTTCCCATCTATTCACTGACATTTTTTCCTGTCCTATGTTGAGAGAAATTGGGAGTAAGTGCAGAAACACTTCCTTTAAGCTGAGGCTTATTCATTTCACTTTTGGTGTGAAAGGGCCTTTACATTGCCAAAAATATAACTTATGAGTTTCTTGTTTTTAAAAATAAATAAGTAAGCCTAGCTCAGGTGACAAAAAGCAATGCATAAGTAATGTAATGCATTACTTTCCATAAAAAGCAACTATGTAACGCAGTTACATAGTTACTTTTTTATGGAGTAATGCAATATTGTAATGCATTACATTTAAAACTAACTTTCCCCTCATCTCATCTCAGAGAGCAAAAGTCTTTTTTGGCAGATCTGTACATGAAAGCGAACACATCATTCAGTTACACACTTACCCAGCTGTGTGAATAGAGATTTGTCATCTGATCTCCATTTGTCTTTCTTTTCTGGACTCCTCTTCCTCCTTTCTTTCATTCGTTCCCTGACTCCATTGCGATGAATCTTCTCCCCTCTCCGAGTATTTACTATAAAGCGCAGAATATAAAAGAGCATGCAAAATACTTAAAATGTGCAATTAAACATCTTACAGCTGGCAACATTAGAGATATACATACACACACACAGTATCTCACAAAAGTGAGTACACCCCTCACGTTTCAGCAAATATTTTTTTATATCTTCTCAAGGGACAATACTATAAAAATGAAACATATATTTTAGAGTAGTCAATGTGCAACATGTATAGCAGTGTAGATTTACTGTGCTCTGAAAATAACTCAACATACAGCCATTATTGTCAAAATAGCTGGCAACAAAAGTGAGTACACCCTAAGTGAACATTTCAAAACTGTGTCAATATTTTGTGTGAGCACCACTGTTATCTAGCGTTGCCTTAATCCTCCTGGGCTTGGAATTGACCAGAGCTGCAGGTTGTTCCTGGGATCCTCTTCCACTCCTCCATAATGACATCACGGAGCTGCTGGATGTTAGACACATGACGCTCCTCCACCTTCAGCTTGAGGATGCCCCACATGTGCTCTATAGGGTTCAGGTCTGGAGACATACTTGGCCACTCCATCACCTTCATCAGCAAGGTAGTTGTCATCTTGGCCGTGTGTTTGGGGTCATTATCATGTTGGAAAACCCAGTTTCTGAAGGGAGGGCATCATGTTCTGCTTCAGAATGTCACAAGCTATGTTTCCATCCAAAGATTCGAATTTAAATTATGCGCAAAACTGGAATATCGCATAAAACATATGCAAATAAAGCACCGTTTCCATCCAACGAGTCAAAGAGAACAAAATCATCACTTCCTGGTAAACTGTGGCACTAAATATCACTAAGAATATAGGAGAAGCCATTGAATATAATAATTTTCATATATGATATAAATTACTTGTGCCTCAGAGAGAGCAGACGTAACACAATAAATGGTGTCACTGCGTTCGGAGGATGCCAGCTGTTTGGGAATACAGTCGTGTAAGACAATTATACAGAAATACTTTGATGACAGACTTTGCTCAGGCTTTTCAGAGTGACTACAACAACTTATAGATGCTGTGAACGAGATCGGTCAGCTGGTTAGTCAAGTTATCCTGTCTCATAGCACAAAGTCACATGACTTTTTTGATGCGCACGGAGGAATTTATTCGGTAAATGTGTTTCCATCGTAGTTTATGCACATTTTTTCTTATCGGATAAAAAGTTTATCCTACTCAGTTGTGCGCATAATTTTTTTATGCGCATTTTCAGAATTTATGCGCATCTTGGCGTTTCCATCCAGCGAATTTTTTATGCGATAGTCCAAAATGCGCATAAAAATAGGTGGATGGAAACATAGCTAGTGTACATGTTGGCATCCATGTTTCCCTCAATGAACCACAGTTCTCCAGTACCAGCAGCACTCATGCAGCCCCAGACCATGATGCTACCACCACCATGCTTGACTGTAGGCAAGACACAATTTTCTTGGTACTCCTCACCAGAGCGTCACCACACATGCTGGACACCATCTGAGCCAAACAAGTTTATCTTAGTCTCATCAGACCACAGGACATGGTTCCAGTAATTCATGCTCTTGGACAGGTTGTCTTCAGCAAACTGTTTGCAGGCTTTCTTGTGAGCCAGCTCCAGAAGAGGCTTCTTTCTGGGAAGACAGCCATGCAAGTCGACTTGTTGCAGTGTGTGGCGTATGGTCTGAGCACTGACAAGCTGACCTTTCACTTCTGCAACATCTAAAGCAATGTTGGCAGCACTCATGCGTCTGATTTTTGAAGCCAGCTTCTGCACCTGACGCACACCATGAGGACTCAACTTCTTTGATTGACCCTTGTGAGGCCTGTTCCGAGTGGAACCCGTCTTGGAAAACCTCTGTGTGACACTGACCACTGTACTGTAACTCAGTTTCAGGGTGTTACTGATCTTCTTATAGCCTAGGCCAGTGGTTCTCAACTGGTGGGTCGCGGAACCGTTCTGAGTGGGTCGCGGAGTGTACGGCCAAAGAAACGACATCAACAACAAAAAAACATAATTCTGAACGTTTTTTTTCTGATGAGAGACTTTTAATTTTAAAAGACGTGCATGAAAGTTGTTGACACTTCTGTCAGATGCAGTAATAATTCCTGAGAAAAACGCGCTGTCCAGATTCAGTAGCTGTGGTCAGATGAGATGTAGACAGATTTATTGTCAATGTCATTATTCTATTGTTATTTTCGTAACTTGCTATGAAATAAAAAGTCTCTCACCTCAGAAAAGCGAACTATCCTGTCCTGCCAGATGTTACCGTGTTCGTAGCGTGCACACTTCAATAGCACGCGCGAACGCGGCGCTGCGCTGTATATCACTTCACTAAAACCAGAAACTACGAGAATGCAATGCATGAAATAAAAGTACAGTACCAATAAATCACATAACTGGTACTGCGTGTGTTAGCTGGAAAGGATTTGCATGAAGGTATGATATTCATTCTATTCAGGAGCAGTTTTCACGTGTTATTAACAGTTCATGTTAGTATATCCATGGTAACGGTTGTTTCCATAACCCAAAAATACCATGTTATTTCCACTTTGTCATTTTGTATATGTTTAAATGACTGATGTCTCATACCAACTTAATTGTATTAACAAAAACTAGTTTGGGACTGCTATTTAATAGCCTTACCTTATTGGCTGTTTATTCAGTATTAGTCATTCTTAACAGTCTTAACTTAATTTTTGTGAAATAAATTTGCTTTGTTTTTATTTTTAACAAATTGTATATATATATATATATATATATATATATATATATATATATATATATATATATATATATATATATATATATATATATATATATATATATATATTAGGCCAATCTTTGTGGAGAGCAACAATTCTAATTCTCAAATCCTCAGAGAGTTCTTTGCCATGAGGTGCCATGTTGAACATCCAGTGGTCAGTATGAGAGAATTGTACTCAAAGCACCAAATTTTAACTGCTCTAATACAAGATACACAAATTTGTATGGTCCCGTCAAGCAGACAAAAACATGAACATGATGAATAGGACATGTGGCTTTGCATGGTTAAACGACGTATAGCTGTTATCACTTAGGGTGTACTCACTTTTGTTGCCAGCTATTTTGACAATAATGGCTGTATTGGAGTAATTTTCAGAGGACAGTAAATCTACACTGCTATACAAGTTGCACATTGACTACTCTAAAATATATCCAAGTTTCATTTTTACAGTATTGTCCCTTAAGAAGATATAATAAAATATTTGCTGAAATGTGAGGGGTGTATTCACTTTTGTGAGATACTGTATATTTCAAATATATTAATTATTTCAAATTATATTCAGTGTTTCTCAAAGCTGTCCTGAGACCCTTATTTTGAATGTGTCCCTCATTTAACACTAGATTCAGATCATCAGCTCATTAGTGCAGACTGCAAGACGGGAGGACATGCGATGTGTGCTGTGTCTATAGCACAGCTTTGTGAAGCACTGAGTTTGAGGAAAAGATCTGCAAACACTAGATTTTAAACATTTTAAACAGTCCACAAGAGGGCGCAAGACAAATCTAAACCAAACAGCACCTCGTTTACTGCTTTTATTGTTTACTGCAAACAAAAAGCCTGGCCGTTAACAAGTGCATTTCATTTTAAAACATCCTTTAAAATTTCAGTCAATTTTACTCAGACTAAAATAGCATCCAATTCAAGTCTACAAAACTGTTAGTTGATGAGACAAATTGAATTTAATCAATTTAAACAATTAATTTAAACATCAACATTTAAAAGTAACAAAACATGAGAACTGTCCTTGCTGATGTCCTGAATTCAAAATGAAAACTCTGAAAAACAGTATTGTGATTTATTTTATTTTAGGTACTCATTCTTCATATTTTATTGCATTGTTACAGAAAGAGCACATTCTTATTGCAACTTATATCAGTGAGAAACATTTAAATGTCGACTGATGCAGATTTTTCTGTCATGAAATTTTGTGGGGGAATAATTCTGTCATCAGAATATGTTTGGGAGTTATACGATACAAAGATATTTTTTTAACAGTGTTAATTGTTATATTCCAAGACAATTGTTAATTGTAATATTTCAAGATGAGCACTTACTACACTAAAGCAGCTTAGCTTTAATTGACTATCCAGACATCATTTTTCAGAAAAACCATATGATCATCAGGCTTCTGAGGAATGTTTGTCTGTTCATCTCTCAATCATTGCATTGCATTATATGTTTTGAAACTACAGAGCTTTGATCAGAAAACTAAGCATATCTTCTTATAAGACATATTTTTATATGATTTACATTACAAGCTATCAGAGTTTCATCTTAATTTTTGTCCATATAAATATCAGCATCTGCACCAACTTGCATGTTTTTGCTCAGTTTGAGTCTTAGAATAAAACTCAGCTGTATTTATTTATTTATTTATTTATTTATTTATACAGGGTTAATTTTCTGAATGAAATGTAATTTTAAATGATCTGGAATTAAAATAGAAGAGCTCACTTAAAGCTTATAAAAAAAATTTAAAAAAAAATCAAAAAAAGCATTTCTTTGATTTTTTACAATGAAGGTTATTTTTTAATAAATATCACAAAAACCCACAAATTAGAAAATGTCACATATCAGGCTGCAATCAGCCACTTAATATCATGCAAAGCTTCTATACGTCACTATAGTGAATTTGAGTGTGGATAGTTGCTCAGATGTGATGTCAAGAGGTTTTGGTTGTAGTGTATCTTGCGTATGGGAAATAAGGTACAGATTAACCTTCAGCTTTCTTGTTGAGGGTCGAGGACCGTGCTGTTGAGGCTCGCAGGCCTGGCGGCCGCATGCCAATCTGTATGTTTTTTTGGAAGACAGAATAAATATGGGTCTTAAAGGGGTCATCGGATGCAAAATTCATTTTTACATAAATGTGTGTTGGCAGTGTGTGTACACATCCACCTTATAAATGATAAAAATCCACCCAGTGGTTTTTATTTAATCCCGAAAAATAATATCCCCTTTTTCAAATCAGGCCATTCTCAGCTTCTTGGCTGTGTGACGTCACACAGACCCAGGCCCCTCCCACGATAGTTGATTGACACGGCCGTCTTACCTTAGACCCGCCCTGAGTGAGCTGTGAACAGTCCGCCATTGTTTCGACACCGGAGCAGGGACGAAGACAAGAATGGCTCCATAGCGATTGAGGTGTTCTGTTGTTGGATGTAATAATGAACATAGCAGTTGTCATTTACTCCCGACATCTGAGCCGCTGAAGACGCAGAGGATTACGTATGTTTGTGAAGGGAATGCGCCCCCGAGCTACCTAAATGCATCTATGTTCACGCAAATCATTCGTGATCCAGCTTCACCTCCAGAAGAAGTGTGTATAAGGGTTTTTTTATGAATCTTTGCAAATCGCCTTTCCTAATAATGTGCTAGTTAGCAAGTTTCGCAGCTGAAGTAAACAGTCTCATGAGCACAGCTCGTCACCCCTCAGAAGAGAGGGGCGGGGTCAGCAGAGCTCATTAGCATTTAAAGGAACATGCAACAGAACAGGTTGCTGTGAACAGAGCTGATTTTGACGGAGTAAAAGTTTTTTTTACACTAACATTAAGAAATTTTAACCAAAGCGTGTTATAGACTTTTCATTAAGACCCTTAAGAATCATATCAACTTGTGGAAAATGGGCATCCGATGACCCCTTTAACAGCAGATGACAGAAAGCCAGTGAGTAGAGAGAAGTGCTGAGTCAGAGATTCAGGAATAATGAACACTGCGACAAGGGATCCGACCGAATGCAGCTCCTTCATACAGCAGTGTGTGAAAAATGGGTCAACAGCAACGCTGGACGCTCAAACCAAAACCATAAGGCACGTCTCATGAATGCAGAACACTCTTTTTTGTTTTAAGCATTAAAAATGAGAGCTATTAAGATTCGTTTGATAAACCTAGCAAAAGCAATATTAAGTACAGTAGATGGTGAAAGACCTCAATCCTTTGCAATCTTTCATTGAGAAATGTTATTTTTTAACAGCTTGACGATTCTCTTTAAGTTTGGCACAAAGTGGTTGCAAAGATTGAGACTTTGGTGGATGCTTGTTTATTGTTTTTTTTTTTTTTTGTATTTTTATTTTTTACCCAATCGTGATGCCCTAAACTATTAACATATGCACCTGCTTATTGTGGACTGTTTCAAAACTGTTTAATTTTGATATTCTATCCTATCTACTCTATTTTTATAAACTTTTGATATTTACTGCTATACAACAACAAAACAGCACAAATCTGGTAAAAGGCTAGGAGTGACTGCAAACATCATAGACAACGTATAAAAAAATGAAACTGATCAAATTTTAAGTTTGTGCACCTTCTTTCACTGACCAATTGTTTAAAATAGAGAAAAAAAGAAAAAAAAAACGTTTTTTGAAGGTTCTATTTTGAACCCTATTTGTGGCTAATGTTGTAAATGAACTATACTTTGGGGCATTGCCAGCTTAGATCATGTGCCATGGGTAAAAACTGGCACCGATCAAAGAAAAACACAAGAGATTGTTGCAGAGAGTTTACATACCTCCAACCAGGTCCTTCTCTAAGAGCTGAATCTGCAAGCTAAAGATCTTCTCCTGCAGGTTGCATAAAGAGTGTTTGATCTTCTCTCTGCGTGTGACCATGTAGCACAAGTTTCTGACCTGAAAGAAAACACACCATTTATATTTAAATTATAAACTGAAATCACTATGGTTAGGAGTTAGCGTGTTTCTGGTGTAAAACCTGCAGTGATAATGACTCATCATTCTTATCTGTTCCATTGATGTTACATTCATCATATTTTAGAACCAGATTAAAGTTGACCTGAAATCCAAATTGATTACGTTCTTTCTCAATCTACATTCCATCTACATTTCATATACAATGAGTTGCCTACAATGAACCAAAATACAATACAAAGTTCATCTTAACTCATAATCAACGTTATGTTTATAATCAATTATAGATTAATCACTTCCTGTAGATGCACATCATTTTCAGATCAGTCAATATTCTTGCTTAACATAAACCTTGAAAAAGGGGTTTATATGATGATGATCCACACTCACAATAAAAATAAAATACCTTAATAATTAAAACTTTAATACCTTAACAAAAGCTCCAAATATCACTTAAGTGATTGCTTTATACAAACCATAAATGCCTAAAAATCCAACAGTTAATTTGGTCTAAGAGTTACATCAATTATCTAAGTTTTCATGAAAAGAAATTAGTATTTCACAAACTGCAATTATTCCATATCATTCCATATTAATTTTCGGTCACACTTTATTTTAAGGTCCAATTCTTGCTAGTAACAAACCATTAACTACCACTTTTGCCTCAAACTCCTAATTTGCTGCTTATTAATAGTTAGTAAGGTAGTTGTTAAGTTTAGTTATCGGGTAGGATTAGGGATGTAGAATATCATGCAGATTATGTGCTGTACAAGTACTAAAGAACAGCCAATTTGTTAATAATAGGCATGCTAATAAGCAAACTAGTTAATATTGAGAAATAGTCCTTATACTAAAGTGTTACCCAATTTTCTTCATCTTTAACTACAACTTAAGAAATTTTGTTGGACACGATTAATAATGAATACATGCCAAGAGAGGAAAATCTGATTTTCGCAGCATGCTTTGACACCTATTACTATTTTTTTTTTTTTTAACATCTAAGTATTATCATTCAATCCATTTTCAGTAGATAAAATCAGGCCCCACTGTATGTTTTTTTTTTTTCTCAGAAATGTATGATATTATAGAAGCAACATACTAATTGCAGAATCAGTTGCAGCTATAGCATTAGTTGCATCAGCTGAGTTCTCACAGCGAAGTTCTTGAGCTTGCTGGTTCAACTCTGTCCAGTCTCTTGCATATGTCCTCTGTGTGTATGTGTGTGTGTGTGTGTGTGTGTGGAGAGAGAGAGAGAGAGAGATAAGTGAGGCTGGTAAAAGGTGGACAGCAGGAGGACAGCTGAGAAGAGAGTCCACTCTGAAGCAGACGTTGATATAGAGAGAGTAGAGAATAACAGATTATACTAGAATGAGACGAAGTGGCAGAAGTCAAGAACCTGTTCCGAGGACAAAAAAACCAGCCTTCCTCTATCTCCTGCGACACTATTTATTTATTTTTTAAAAATCTTTAAAACTATCTACCCCCTTTACTTTTCTACATTCCTGCCTACCCATCAACTTATCCACCTTCCTATCTTTAGTACTTACCAACCAACCTAGCTATGCATCAAACCATTTAGTCTCCAGTGCAGCAACCTGTTGTCAGATTCTCAGAGGCTTTGATTAAGTAAGGAAGACTGAGATAAGATTCACAAGGGACAGAATTACTGTGCCAGAAATACTTAGATTTACGATGAGGTGAGATTAAAGTGACTGTTGAGTCACACCAGGAGGGTGTGATCACAGACAAACAGATGGATGAGAAGAATGACTGGATGGATGGACAGATGAATAGTTGGATGAAATGGATGGATGGATAGAAAGAATGGTCAGATGGGATGGCTGAACAGAGCTGATGAATGGATGGACAGAATGGTTGGATAGAAGGTATGGAATATATGGATTGATGGTTGGAGGGGATGGTTGAACAGAATGGATAGAAGGACTGACAGAACGACTGAACGGATGGAATGATTGGATGAAATGGATGGATGGGTGGATGGATGAATGGATGGACAGACTGAATGGATGGATGGATGCATGAACAAAATAGTTGGATGGATGAATGGTCGGATGAAATGGATGAATAGATGGAATGGTTGGATAGATGGTTGGATGAAATGGATGGATGGACAGAATGGTTGAATGGTTGGTTGGATCATAAATATGTATAGAACAGTCTATATGTCGTCACTCACAATAAAAATCTTTAAGATACAGTTTCAAGATGCAACAACAATGTGCAGCATCTAGTTGTAAAACCGCCTAATTTAAATCCCTGAAGAAACTGGATAAACTTTCACAGGTAAGAATGTGTTGTTTGTGTTTTTAATATGTATTAACTCAATATTACATTTAAATAAAGTACCTTTTAAAAGCCTTGTTAGTGAATGGCTTTGTCTTGTTGTACTGTGTTAGTTTAGCAAAAGCATCTTTGAAAGTCTACTATAGATATATATATTTATACATGCATATAACTACAGTTGCAGATTAGGGCTGAACGATAAATCGCATGCAAATGTCATGCGCATCTCGTCAGTAAAGTCGGTTCTGTGATTAGTAACAAATCTTCATCACGTGCATTCAGATGGAGCGGCATTTAATACACAGAGCCGTAGATCATTGACAAGCTACGCAATATCATGTTCATAATCGAAAGCAATTCATCTGCGATTATGAACGCAATATTGCGTTCATAATGCACCCTCATAATGCGATTTAATGACATTTGCATGCGATTTATCGTGCAGCCCTATTGCAGATGCACCAGCAACTTGCTCTCGAGTGTTCACGTCCCAATATGGCAGACGGCTTGCGTATAGAGGCCCATAGAAACAGCCGCTAATAGGGCATCTAGCTATACAAACCTATGGGTTGTATAAAATGGATGGATGGAAAGCTTGGATAGATGGATGATGGATGAACTGAATGATTGGATGAATGGATGGACAAATGAAATGGATGGAATGGTTGGTTGGTTAGTTGGATGGAAAGGATGGATGAATGGATGGATGGATGGATGGACAGAATGGTCAGATGGGATAGTTGAACAGAATGGATGAATGGATGGATAGAATGTTTGGATGGTTAAATGGAATGGTTGGATGGAGGGATTGACAGAATGATTGAACGGATGGAATATTTAGTTGGTTGGATGCATGGAATGGACGGATGTATGGATGGATGGATGGTTCTTTGACGTCACAGCTCAGGATGAAGACTGTATTTCTATGTCATCATTCAATCAATGTTGCTTTAATTAGCATGCTTTTCTGTTATCATAACTTTAATAAAACTGTATTTACATAGAAGCTTTACAGAAGCCAGTGGTGATGCCTGTCATAATCCAAAAACTCATGTAAAATGTTTACATTACATGCTTTATTCTTCATCAACAGTACAAGAGTCCTCCTGGGATAAAGGGCCCTTTTGATTTTCTCTTCTCAGAACAAACACTGAACAACAACAAAACTTATCACAGCTACTTTTCTTTCAGACTTTACAAAGTAGCAGTTTTCCTTATCTATGAGCTGCATGTAATGGTGAAAAATCAAACTTAAAAGAATTAGAATTTTACTTAATTTTACTAAACTTTTACCTTTATAACATTACACAAAGTACATTATCAATAGTTAAGACAATCATTGTCACTGGACACCCAATTTTTGTGACGTCGCACCAATAGAAACAGTTTCAAAAGTAAAGTCCTTTGTCGGTCATTGCTTATCTCCATCGCAGCAAGTTAGAACAAAAAAAAAAACTGATTAAACGTTTGGATAAAATTTGCATAATTTCGTGGCCCATTGTCTATTGTCAATAGTGTAGTAATTTTGTGCAAATGTGCATGACCAACTTGAACCCATCGCAAAATCTGCATGGGGAAACATTTCCCAAATGCGTGGTTTTCTCTTTGAAACGGCTGGATTTCACTAGGAATGGAACGATTACCGGTTTGACGATAAATCATAAAATTCCAAGTATGGTTAAGACAATGCAAGTGATGTCAGAATTTTGTCAACATTAAGACTCACACTACGGCTCTGGCAGGAATAGAGGATTGCCTAAATAATGTTCAGGAAACCTGTTAGAGCTGCACAATTAATCGTTAAAAAAAAAAAAAAAAAAAAAAAAAAAAATCACGATCTCGATTCAAACACCCACGCAATCTGATTTCTAAATGACAATGATTCGCCCGTGTCTATTAAACCTTTGAAAGAATCATACCGGAACATTCAAATCTGCGTTTGCTGCGGCTGACACAGAGAGCAGACATGTTTGGGTAAGAAACAGGTTCACAAACAGTCTTTTCAACTACACAGTATTATTTCTGTCTTGCACTCATTCATATTATCACAGAAATACTGGGATGAAAGTTTATAGTTCAGATATAAACAATGATGTCTATGGTAGCGATCAAAATAGAGCAAATACCCTTTTTAAAGTAACTGGCGCTTCAAATAACGTTTGTTGATTGCATCGTTTCAACACTAGGTGGCGACAAGTGACTGTTAAAAATGTGTTTGTCATTGACTCATTCATTCAAGAGATTTGTTCAAAACCGCTGAATCATCAGTAATGAAACAAGAGAAGTATTTATGAGTGAGTCATTGAGTTTGTTTACATGCACCCTCTTAATGCGATTATAATGAGATTGTTAATATTGCGATTAAACTTTACCTCATGCAAATGCAATACTTCGATCTAATTAATGCGATTAAGCTCATAATCGCAGAAAGCATAATCGTATTAACATAGGTGGCGTATGCTGATTTTAAACTAAATATACAGGCATGTAAACACCTTAATTGCATTATTGCCGCTCTGACCAAAGTGCTCATGATGTACATAAATGACGTGACACGGACCTGTAATAATACAGCAGCTCTGCTTGTGCTCATCATCAGTTCTCTTTTCAACGCGGTTCAGTCAGTGTACTGTTAGAGTAACTGAATAACTCAGGGTATTGAAAAAAACTAAAAAAAGTGAATAACTTAAGTAATTTGTGGATTAGTGCTTACTGGAGATGTGAAACATTTCAAACAATTCAGTCCAATTTGGTGAACTTGTTCAACAGGTTAGGAAGAACCGGTTGAACAGAACAATTAGTTCGGGAACCGGACCTCACTAGTAATACGCAGATTAGAAACGATGGCGGGGAAGAAAGCATCACATTTCTGGGGAACCGAGGAAACAGTTGTCGACGTAAATAAATTAAAACAGCGGCCATGTAACACACCTACTCTTTCAGAGTCCATCATTTGTGCTGTGCATTGGCATATGTGAATAATAGCGGTAAAAAAATAACCACAATTCTTAGCGAATAATAAAAATAATGGAAACTGCATGTAAACGGGAGTAAAGAGCTTTGCTCTTGACATGTAAACATCATAATGTGATTAAGTCCTTACTCTGATTATTGGAAATAATCACATTATTTGTGCGCATGTAAACGTATATTAAATATAGTTTAAATACATATTAAAATGTTTAATAATTCATTCAAATTAATTAAATGGACTGAAGGTCCTTGCACACTGAGTCCGAAATGTTTGTATGCGTTTTTTCTTTTCTTTTTTTTTCGTATTCATCATCCTTTCCTATCAAAATGCTTGCTACGGATGTGAAAATGCAGAAAATCGAACCAGATCAAAAAAAATTTATGACGGACGAAGGTTTCAGAGGCAGTGTGTAAATGTGACTGACAATGTGAGGATGTATTTATTTTTTAACGTGCGAAAATTTCGGACTCAATGTGCAATGGCCTTGACTTTTAAATAGGCTGCAGCAATTAATATTCTGTCACACATTATTTTGTTTAATTCAGAATCGTGGCAGAATCGTGATCTCTATTTGAGACAAAAAAATCATGATTCTCAATTTATCCAGAAGCGTGCAGCTCTAAAACTTGTTTAAAACAATCATAATTGAGAGCTTGACAGATGAGAACATGTGAGAAAAGAGCAGCTATACTCACCCTTTCGAGATCCTGACGCAAATGAGTGAAGAGATTCAGACGGCGATACAAAACATCCTGCTCCTGCTGGGCGAGATTGTCCACCTCGTCCCTCTTGAGGGCCACCAGCGGTTGGTTGAAGTTGGCCTTTCGTCGCAGTTTCCAGTACTGGTAGAGGAAGTCCACGTGAGCGTCTGGCAGGGAAAGGCTTTCTGCGACTTCCTTGGGGTCCACGAATCTGTAAAACTCATCTTCAAGCTCTTGCAGCTTCTGCTTGCGTTGGCTGGCTTTCTCCTGTTCTGCTTGGTCCTGCTTCGAACGATCCAAATGCGTCTCCAATAGATCGGAACCAGCGTGCCGAATTTCGGGTCTGGCCACATTCCCACCGCTGTTTGAGCGCGAGACGCTGCTGTGCTCTAGACAGTACGATTTGAAGCGCACCTCGTCGTTCTCTGCCAGAGTGGTGCACATCTCTAGTCCGTGGTCGAACGCACAGGTCACGTGGAAGGCCACGATGCAGGATGGCATGGAGCACTGCGTAAGCAAAACGGCATGTTTAGAGCGCTGGTTCACACTGTCATCACCAGGGGCCAATTGTTCAAAAAGTTTAATCTGGATCAGAATGATCTGGATTTGGAAATCCCATATTTTGCAATCCAGGATCAGGTAACCCATCTTACTCTTGTGCTGGTTTTTCAAAGCAAAATTGGATCGGATCACCCTGCTCCAGATACACACTTTTTCAGATTTCCAGATTTTCAGATCTGGATTACTAGTGCTCTATGGAGCCCTTAAAGCAGTTGTCTCAAACTCAATTCCTGGAGGGCCACGGCTCTGCAGAGTTTAGCTCCTACCAGCTCCAAATCACACCTGCTTGGAGGTTTCTAGTAATCCTGAAGACCTTGATTAACTGGATCAGGTGTGTTTGATTAGGGTAGGAGCTAAACTGTGCAGAGCCGTGGCCCTCCAGGAATTGAGTTTGAGAACACTCCCCAAAAGGGACATGGTGAAAGAAATGAGATGGGAAAATGTTTTGCATTCTAGTTTTGCATTGCATTTACACAAATAACTACTTCTGACTGGTCCAACTCTGATGATTGTGCAAATGTAATTTACAATCAGTGATTAAAAAAAAAAAAAAAAAAAAAACCACTTTGATTTAAATATAATATTTTTGTTTGATATTGACAGCTGTTTGGGGATTCTGGGATATATTACATGTTACAAATGTATTTTTTTGGACCAGTTTTAACTTTAAATAAGTGCACTTTCAAGTCTATGTTCAAAAGGGGGGGGTCTAATTACATAATCCAGTTTTTTTGGATCAAAAGTATATTACTAAAATGTTTTGAACAACACAAACTGAGGATTTAATCCAGATCAAAACCAAGATTGGATTTTGTGATCTAATCTGAATTCAGAATACTTTTTTTTCTTTTGAACAACCCATTTTCAAGATTTAATCCAATCCGATAACCAAAACTCGATCAGATTACTTTTGAACAACTGGCCCCAGGGCTGGGTAGTAACTGATTACATAATCTGGATTATGTAATTAGATTCCAAACTTAAGTACTTGTAGTTAGATTACATTACATTTTAAAATAACTGTAATCAGACAAGTCACTTTTTATTGATTACATGATTACACATTATTCACACAATTGCAATAAATTGTTCATAATTTATTGATTCTCCCTAATTCTTCTTTTCATCTTTTAAATTGTCCTTTCAAAGAACCATGTATTACAGTGTCTTTGGAAGGTTTTTGTCTTTCAAACAATTTTAAAATGATTTATTTTAATTTTACATTTCTATGATGTAATTAAATATTAGCATTTCATTAAATTCCCAAACCCCCTGCAGTTTTGTGCTCCAATAAAAAATATGCTTGTCTGAAACAACGTGGATGAATTAGATTTGCATTTTTGCATTCATTATTCCTTTGCTAGCTCTTTATATAATCCTGGATATATAAGTACGTGTAACTATACCAACATTCGTACAGTATACTCATATGTACCACATATTAAATCTCAACTACTTGATTTCTTGTATCTATATTTCTAATATAATCTGCTATATGTAACTAAAAAGCATGAAGATATTATAAACATAAACATCACAATGTTCTGTAAAGTTGCTTTGAAATAATGCGTATTATAAAACAATGCTATACAAATAGATTTTGACCAGAATTAATAAAGTATCCCATCCTTTTTTCTTTGAAAGGAAACTACTATGAGCTTATTCTGCTCTTTAAAAGTGTCAAGTGCTCAAAAGCAGCATGTCTCTCACCTGTATACATGTGCCTGTGTGTTCACGGCACAGGCCACAGGACAAAGCCCAACGACTGGCTGGGATGTGGGATACTTTAGTAATAGGCTCCATCTTCTCAGGGCAGCCAATGCTCACCTTTGATGACATGGAAACAACACAAGTCAGAAAACACTTCAACCCAGTTAACACATCATGTGTGATCAGATTAGGGATGGGGAACTGACATGTTCTTCTTATTTTCTTACTTAAGATTGTTGTTGTTGTTTGTTTTGTGTTGTGTTTTTGGATTTTCGTGTAATAGGACCCCCTTGAAAACGAGATGATGCATCTCAAGGGGTTTATCCCAAAGAACAAAAATTTATTGCAATTAAACGGATCGCTCCATCTTGAGACAGTCTCTTTAAAAAGTACCCATTCAAAATACATAGCACTTTAAAAATAAAATGGTGAGTACTGAACACCCATCAAGTTGGTCGCGATGAAAACAGTGTGCACGCTTAATATGATTATTTTGGTAATCTGCAGGAAGCGCAAAAGATGGCCTTTGATGTGTTTTTCATAGAGCACTGGGCTTGTATTTCGGCGCGGGTATTCTTGACGGAATGTATCAACTGCACATGCTTTTAAATCTTACCTATTTAAACATTAAAGCGACTTTAAACCATTCAAGCGCAAGAATACTCGTGCATTCTCTCAGAGACTGTTTTCATAAAGCAAATTAAAGAATTATATTTTGCGCTTTGTGTGTACACAGCCAAATGCACATAAAATTAAAAATGCCCATTAACAAATTCACGTAAACACAATCAGTATATAGGCTATAAAGTGAATGTAAACAGTTGAGAAACAAAACTAATGTGTAACAGTTTATTAGATTCGTGCATGAGGTCTTAAAGAGACGGCAACCTAAATAAACCTGTTGTTGTCTTTGTCATTAATGTTTATTTATACAGTGAAGACTATCCACTGTTATTTTACATTTGAATAGATTATTCAATTTCTGTAGTAATTCTGTAGCTGAATATTACTGTTAAACCTACCTGAAAAAAAACTTAAAGCACTGTTAATTTCATTTGTATTTTGTTAACATTTGTTTGTGCTATCGCTTGTCATTTATTTGTTCTTTTTTTATTACTTACTGTTTACTTTAGTTTGTTTAGTTTAAATAATTCCATTCAGAGTTTGAAATCAAAGTTCCGTGCTGTGCTACTGCACAATTTTTTTTCCCCATAGCGCTATCTAGAGTCATGCACTTTCAAATTTAAGTATCTTCCTAGCAATATAAATATTTATAAACATTTATAAATTGTAAAAAAAGTCTTCAGCAAGAACTGCCATTCAATCAATCAGATAACACAGAAGACTGTCCAAAAATAAGACTTTTATAAGAACATAGTTGAAGATTCAAGAATTGCACTAAGGATCATTGTTATGAACTTCGAATTTATATTAAGGAATTTTCAAGATTTTTGTGAATCCGGCCGCTGACTAGCAGACTCTAAATTCAATTCAATTCAATTCAATTCAAGTGAATATTTCAGTTATAACGAATGTTTAAATAAATACATTATATACATACAACGTAAAAAAAAGATTGTTTACAATGATTGTGTAAAACCTGTTAATTGTTAAAAAAAAAGATAAAATAAAAAAAGTAATTAATAAATAATGCAATTTTACTGTAAAAAGAAGTCATCTAATTAAAAAAAAAAAAATCGAAATGTTTTTATTATTATTATTATTTTTTTAAATCAGGATATGTTGGAGTCACTTATGTGTGTGTGTTTGTGTGCGCGCGCGCATGTGCATGCTTTTGTTTTTCATTTTACCGTTTTAAACCGCTTTCACATTTTCATCTTTCTAAATATTTAATATGCAAAGCTTAAAACAAGGCAAGGGAATCAATAAGCAAACAAACTAAATTTATTCATTTTATTCAAATGAATAATAAAAATAAAAATATTTTTTTAAAATTTAAAAAAATAATTTAAATGAAAGTACAAAAACTGTTTAGTAAGTCTAGGGGTGTGATTTACACACTGAATGGTCAGGTAATATTGTAGTATTTATTTTAAAAATAATATAAGTTTTATTAGTGAATTGGTGAATTACTGTATTATTAATAATACCAAGAATGGTCACACTTTACTTTCTCTCAAACTCCTAATTTGCTGTTTATTAATGGTTAGTAAGGTAGTTGTTAAGTTTAGGTATGGGGTGGATTAAGGGATCATGCGGAATAAGACATTAATATGTGCTTTATAAGTACTAATAAACAGACAATATGCTAGTAATAGGCATGCTAATTAAGCAACTAGTTAATAATGAGAATTGTTACTTAAAATACAGTGTTACCCTAACAATAAATGTAAACTATTACTAAATAAATGTAGTTGCATTGGGTTACATTGTATTATGTGATTTTACTGGTTTCTGAACATGTACTGCTATGGGCAGCCACCCAGAACAAAAGCGACCTAGTAAACTAGCACGCTTATTTTCAATGCAAAAGGACGAATGATCTAAAGCAGAATCTACAGCAGGGACAATGAGTGCCACTTTCACATCTTGAGCTGTATGTTAGTTTCAAGTTCAGTTCTTTAAAAATAGACGAGTCTCACGAAGCCTGTCAAGGAGTTACCGTACAGTATTTATCCCGATTCTCTCAAAAGTGTTACAGATGAAATCAAAGGGAATGGGGCGGCGTAGAACTGAATTCAGCTCAGCAGCAGCTCATGTGCTCGGTTCAGTTTATTCATCAGCCCTTTACGTGATTTCTGAGTCTTTTCACTGGCTTTTGTGGCTCTCTACATCCCTGTCATTCTGCCATTGTTACCGCCTCACTCTTCAGCTTCTCTAAGCGTTATTGAAATACCCATTTTGACCAGGCTTTTCAAAATTCTCTCTTTGAATCCTCCTCTTCCTGTCAATTCTGCTTTTGTCCTCCTTTGACTGAAATATTCGGCAGCTTTCTGCACGTGAAATAGGCGCTCCTTTACAAAAACATCTTGCCCTCCACCTGACCGAACAAGTTCAAATTTCCGGCTGAAAAGCTTTCCTTTCAATCACGCGACAAGACATAAAGAGAGCTGAGGAAACATTTCAATTAGAATTCATCCATTATTTCATGCTAATTAACAGTTTCCTCTGTCAAAGGCAAAGCGCCTTGCAGATGAATAAGTGTGAGCGAGTTCTGTAGTATTTAGGGCCTGATTTCCTTTGCGCTTTTACTGCTTTATTGCATCTATTTATCAGGCAAAATTAATTCCAAAGTTCATTTCAACTCAACTATGTCTGAACAAATAATCAAAATCAATATTGGAAATAATAACCAATGAATTTCATTTCGATTATTTTGATACATGCACTGCGGCACGGAGAGCTTACAATAGAGAATAATGCATTTCTACTGGAAAAGTATACTGGAGTGTATTATATCTACAGCAAAAAAAATGTGTTACTGCAGAACATTCTGTTTTTCCTTATTATAATTTATAATTCAGAGATTTATAATGCTCTGATGCTTCCAAATGTTATGCTCCTTTTAAAGTTGGAATGAATTACAATAATGCAATATTTTATTCCCCCCAAAAGTTTCAAACATTTGATTTCCATTGGTCGTACAAACAAACAATGCTGTTACAGCCTCAAACAAAACGTCAGTGTCATTATTGATGCAGAAATGACACGCCACACCTTTAAGACTTGTTTGAAACAAACTGGATAACTGCAGAAGAAACCATCAAAATAAACACAATGCCTGTGACTACGGCTCGTGGTCAACCAGAAACTGTATGTAAAACCTGAAGATTGTAGGTTACTACAAAAAAGGGAACATACTTTACATGCAAACATAACTTCGATCTACTTAGAGGGGTTTAGATGATACTGTATGTGGGAATCAAAGCCAGGAATTTACATTTAAACACAGAGACACATTTTGACCAGCTCCATCATTTCAGACGTTTTGAGTTTTTGCACTGAATGAAAAACGAGTTCCTACCATATGATGTAAATTAAATAGTAGGGATGTAACGATTCACTCAACTCATGATGCGATGCATTTTCATCACAATTTTTTAATTAGATTTAAGACAAATTATAAATGGTGTCCTTTTATTATTTCTCAGAAAAAATGCTACACTTTTCCTTGTGAAATTGAAATACAGTGCACAGCATAAATGAGTACACCCCCTCTGAATAAATATAAAAGATGTATTTTCTTAATGATTACTAATATAATTCATGGAAAGATGGTAAAATTGAAATGTATTAAACTTATACTTAATAAAAACAACAAAATATATGCCAATATTTTCTGTAATATAAGTAAATTAGCCAATTTTGTTTAAATGAAGGATTGCAGAAATGAGTACACCCTAGATTTAATTCAGCAAATGTATAATATTCTAGTACTTAGTATGTCCTAAAGTATACTGCGCTGACCCTCTTGGCACTGAGTGAACAAGTTCATGACAAATTTTCACATCTGACCTGTTTAACTCCTGGAGGACGACCTCCTTAAATGCTCTGGGGCCGGATTCACAAAACATTCTTAAGAAGAAATTTCTTCTTAACTGCCATTTTCGTCTTATTTTTTAACTTAAGAAAAAAGTTAAGAATATTTTGTATTCCCAAAAATTATTCTTAAAGAATATTCTTATCTTTTTTCATAAGATAGTTCTTAAGACAAAACTTGAGAAGAATTCAAATTCTTGAAAAGAATCTTCTTAATCATCGTAAATAACTTCTTAAATTTAGGACAGCCCCAGACTTGTCTTAAATCCCAAACAGTAAGAATTATTTAATAAATTTATTGGGTTATTTCAAATTAATTGTAATATTTAAGCATTACAACAAAATTAGCTACATATAATACATAGTAGGATTATTAATAGGGATGTGCACGAGTTTTCTGAAGTGAAAGCGATGACTGATAATGTAAACAATGATCGGTTATTATGATTAGCCTATGTGTGACGCTACTTTTTGCTGACGTCAAAACTCAGTAGCAACTCTACAAAAACGAGTCAGACAGGGAGCTTTAATTGGAGACTTTTATTTTAGCTTATAAATACGACAATCTTTGGCAATATGCAGCACATATGAATGTGCCGATACACAGGACGCGTTTGCTGTAGCAGCGAGGACACACACCGGAAGCGTTCACTCAGATGAGGGCGCAAAAACACAGTACAAAAATGAATGAAACAGATCACCGCAGCTTGAGACAGGCTGTTCAAACACACGCCGCATTAAAAACGTGAAGCTGAGCGCCAGTCAAAGTCGTGACAAAAAGAGTGTGCGTGCTTATTATGATTATGGTAATCTGCAGAAAGCGCAAAAAGACAAAGTGTGAGTTTATCAGTGCGTCATGTATTCACTCAGATAAAGACCGTCATTTTCTTCTTAAGAAAAAAATTAAGATGTTCTTAAGAACATATTTGAGAACTTAAACATTTTTCAAGAATTGCACTTAAGAAAATTCTTACAAACTTCGTGGAATTTATCTTAAGAAATTTCTTAACTTATTTCTTAAGAAGATTTTTGTGAATCCGGCCCCTGGTCTTTAATGGGGAGTTTTGCTCGGCTCGTCTCTACAGAATCCCCCACAGCTGCTCAAGAGCGTTAAGATTGAGTGAAATACATGTCCACTGAAGGATTTTCACATTGGGAGAATGAATAACGTCATTGTCATGCTGAAAAAATGCCCAATAATGCAGGGAATGAGGGGAGGGTAGCATCTTCTGTTTCAAGTTTTTGTATTACATCACACAGTGGTGTGTGAATTCATGACAGCATTGATAAAGCACAACTCCCTCACACCTTCAGCACTCATTCATCCCTATATAAGAGCTTTACTACCACTGAACGTCACTGTGGGTACTAAACACTTCTCACTGTACTCCTCCTCTAGCAACATCAGAACATTTTGGATGCTTTTGGATCCGAAATGATTGACTTGGTCTCTTGAGACCAGAGTATGGATTCCCAGAAGTCTCTATTTTGTAAATATGGGCCTTGGAAGAGGTTAAATGAGTTTATTTTGCTTTGGCTTCTAGTGGTGACAACAACCATGCATGTCACTTCTGCAGGCTGCGTCATACTCTGTGAGATAAAGTGTCACTCTTTTCATATCTTTTGCCGGCTCTGAGACACTTGCGTGTTATTTCTCCTGCTCTTTTTCTAGGAAAAATCCACTCATCACTAAATGAAAACTTAAAGTGAAGACCTGATTATTTCAGAAGCCTTGTCACAAGTCCATTGTTTTTTGAATGTCGGTGTTACTTCTGCTATATTTTCACACCTAAAACAATAATTTGGTATCCGTCTTGTACCATTGTCCTCTTTCATGCTAAGAAATAAGTCACCTGGCAGTTCTCTCCCAAGTGGTTCCACTGCTGGCAGCATTAAGTCTGAGTATGATTCAGTGGCCTATATAACACTTAATTGTCAGGAAATTACTTGTCTTTAAAAGTTTTGGTTCAATATACTTACCTGTTGATCAAAAATAGCCTTAAACCTATACACTTTTTTTTTTTTTAGTTTTATTTAGTAACTTTCAGGAGGGTGTACTCATTTTTGCAACACAACATTTTATCACTTTGATAAGAAAGTCTTATTTTGCTGAATAATTTTGACATTCTTCTTTGGTAATTGATCAAGCAGGCTTTTTGGAACATTATATCTCCAATGAACCCTAATATGTCATCCAAGTAAAGAGTAATTGCTGAATTTGTTAAGTTTAGATGGGGTGTACTCATTTATGCTGTGCACTGTATGTGAAATAACAAAACTAAATTGAAATTTTAAAACAAATCCCAAATCAAATAAATAATACAAATGAAAGAAATCTCTTCATAAACAAACTAAGGCTTTGCCTGTGCTCTTTCCATTTAAAATTAGTCAACCACTTCATTTTAATCACAATCAAAACAAAGATGCTGCATACATGCAACAAGAGCCGATTCTGATTTAAATTAGATTGTATAGTTTCAAAATTTGAAGCAAAACAGAATAGTCTGACTTTAGATTTGTGAAACTTATACTACATGAAACATATCTGAATGAAACAGAAACAGCAGACGGACTGAATGAGACGCAAATTCACTCTCTGACAGCAGGTGGCGCTTATGGAACAGCAGTGATACGCTTATAAATGCTACTTTAAGTAAGGAATAATTGACGACAGTAACAAAAAGTAAACAGTTGAGATAAAACCAGATATGAAATAAAACGCTTCTGTAACATTACACACTATATCATTCAAAAGCTTGGGAGTCAGTATATTTTTTTTTCTTTTTTTGGGGAAAGAAAGTATAGAAATTAATACTTTTATTTAGCAAGGATGCTTTAAATTGATCAAAAGTGATGCTAAAGACAATAGTAATGTTACAAAATATTTCCATTTCAGATAAATGCTGTTCTTCTGAACTTTCTATTCATCAAAGAAACCTGAAAAAATTCTACTCAGCTGTTTTCAACATAATAATAATAATAATAATAATAATAATAATACTAAATGTTTTTAAGCAGCAAATCAGAATATTGGAATGATTTCTGAAGGATCATATGACCGGAGTAATGATGCTAAAAATTCAGCTTTGAAATCACAGAAATAAATTACATTTTAAAATGCATTCAAATAGAAAACAGTTATTTAAAATAGTAAAAAATATTTCAAAATTGTACTGTTTTTGCTGTACTTTGGATGAAATAAATGCAGGCTTGGTGAGCAGAAGAGACTTAATTTTTTAGACATTAAAATTTACAGATTACAGCGGGTTAATTTAATGTGCACGCTACCTTTTCATGTCAAACTTCTTTTTTTTTTTTCTTTTTTTTTTTCTTTTTTTTTTAAGTGA
The DNA here is from genome assembly GCA_039654775.1 of Spinibarbus caldwelli. NCBI lineage: Eukaryota > Metazoa > Chordata > Actinopteri > Cypriniformes > Cyprinidae > Spinibarbus > Spinibarbus caldwelli. Next base: position 27,683,661 of record CM077258.1, on the reverse strand, counting down.
GCCAAAAAGTTGTAGTTTTTGTTCATACTTGAATTCAGGATTTTTTTCACCATTGCCTCTTTAGTCAGAAACAGAACATTTTTCGAAAGCTGATATTTCGGTGCGCTCCTAAAATTGAACACTACTTATAACTGCCATTCCCAGACTGACTTCATCCAATACCTCGGGGATCCATAAGGCACAGCTGACGTGGACCCACTTGGTTCCACTGCGCGTGGGTTTCAGAGCTCCTCCTCTTCTGGGACAAAGCAGACATTTGGGCTGCACTCCGAGGGCACAGGTTCGGCACAGCCAGTTCCCCTGCGGCACCTTCAAGATCCCATAACACGCCTGCAGGAGGAACAAAACATGCTTTCTGTCAACACAACCAATCATCTTCACTAATCAGAACTGTTACATAACCAGAATGATCAGTTTCTGTTGATAATCTTATCGTCAGAGATGCAAACAGGTAAGGGGGAAAAGGGGGATTGGGGGCATGTTTCACACAGAATTTCTTTTGAAGATATTTGCTTTACGTGCTTTTGTAGTTACTTTAAGGTATTTTTTTAATACCTTATATGTCCAAAACCGTTATTTTTCACACACACAAAAAAAATTACATTGTTGCAACATATTACAAAAATCAAGAATATGTGACCCTGGAGCACAAAAGCAGTCATAAGTAGCACAGGTATATTTGTAGCAATAGCCAAAATTATTGATTTTTCTTTTATGCCAAAAATCATTAGGATATTAAATAAAGATCATGTTCTAAGAAGATATTTTGTAAATTTCCTACTGTAAATATATCAAAACTTAATTTTCGATTAGTAATATGCATTGCTAAGAACTTTATTTGAACAACTTTAAAGGTGATTTTCTCAATATTTTTATTTTTTTGCACCCTCAGATTCCAGATTTTCAAATAATTGTATCTCGGCCAAATTGTGCTATTCTAACAAACCATACATCAATGGAGAACTTATTTATTCATCTTTCAGATGATGCATAAATTTCATAAAATTAACCCTTATGACTATTTTTGTGGTTCATGGTCACATATCTGGTCAAAATCCCATGTTATAAAAGATGAAGTGCTATGCAGGCTATTTAAGTCAATACTGGCTGATTAGATGGCAATGCTGACCTAACATGCAAATTGTTTGCCCTCTCTCTTCACTGTTCCCACATCTCAGACGTCAAATACATAAAATATTACCATTTTTAGACGTAGTTTTTGAAGTAAAGACTAAAGAAAATACTATCCAAAACTTATTGAAACAACAGTACCCTTGTAAGACCCCCTTGCAAGACACCCCTCCCCCTCCCCTATCCTCTCATAAAAACACTTTCTCATTGGATCTAAGCAAATCTCACAAGTGACCTATTTTGATCTCAAAAAAGTGAGTTGTCACTGAAAGGTGAGGAGTTTGCATCTATGAATCGTGGTTATAAATTTCAGTGAATGGAAATTACATTAAAATAGCTTATTTTATAGCTTTTTTTTTTTTTTATTACGTGAAGCAAGTGCATGTCATAACCTTAAGAGAAAATATCCAAAAAAAAAAAAGCTGAAAACCAGGGACTGGATTCACAAAAATGTTAAGAAAGAAGAAGACTTTTTGTAGGATAAATTCTAAGAAGTTCGTTAGAATGTTTTTAAAGCTGCAGTCCATAAGTTTTGCCTCTTTGTCGCCATCTCTGTTTGAAAACCTGGCCTTATTTCAGATACATTTATTTTCCCAAAACTTATTAACCACGCATAATCTTTTTTTTTTCTAAAAAATGCAAACATGTAGATCCAGCTTGCTCACATATTATTGTAGCACAGTTTATGCTGAATACAAAAAAATTACATGTTGGCCAATAGTATAAGTAGCTGAAATAAGCACAATGTCAGGGCATATCAAAACATCTCAAGGGCCCCAAAATCATCTCAGACCACAGAGGGTTAAAGTACAGATACTTGAATAATGTACTTAAATACAGTAATGAATTTAGTATACTTCGTTACTGTCCAGCACATCCCTTGTAGTAGTAAATTTATTACGTGCTATGTTGTAAAGCTTAATAATTTAAAACAACACAAAAAATCATTAAATATCTTAATTCCGAGGATTTTCAACAAGTTGGAGTAGGGGTGTGCGATATTGACAACAATATCTCGATATTTTCTTGGATTTTATCAATATTGAAGACGATATTTTGCTGAGTGTGTTATTGTATCTTAAAGACTGCCATAGACAGCTGACTCCTAAAGTTTTTGATATTTTGCATATTCTGTGTGGCGGTCAGTTCACACTGATAGAACTTAATCTTTTCCAATAAGTTTAAATTGATTTTTTTAATGGGAATTTTTACCTTTATAAAGTAATTTTTCTAAAAGTGTGCATTATCTTTTGAGTCAAATTCTTATATTTAATCAGTGAATTAGAATAATAAGGCATTTGGGCTGTTACCAAGCAAATGAAATCAGTATCAATAAAATTCATCTTTGCAATGCAGAGGAAACGCAGAAGCTGCATCTGAAGTGGCATTTAGATGTATTTACACACTACTGTTTAGTGCAGAACATGAATGCATTTAACCTGCAATTACAAATGCATAAATAATGTTTTGATATATTAAATATAAAACATTGAATACTGTTATTTTGAATTATTTAAATAAAAACTTTAAATGTGAAATTAAAACCGCCAGTAGGTGGCAGCAAGTCACTGTTAATAAGTGAGTCATTGCGATTGAACCGAATCATTTAAAGGGTTGATTCATTCAGAAACAAAACACCGTCATGTTGCTCAGAGACGCAAAACAGTGCTGTGGCTGTGTTTGGAATTATTTTTGTTGTCGAAATAGACAACAAAGTCTAAATGCGCACTCGCACTAGTCTTCACGTAATGCAGGGGTGTCCAAACTTTTTTTAAAGGGGGCCAGATTCGACTATGTGGACACACCGGTGGGCCGGATGCTTCCCAGTATATATATATATATATATATATATATGTGTGTGTGTGTGTGTGTGTGTGTGTGTGTGTGTGTGTGTGTGTGTGTGTGTGTATACAGGGCTTGACATCAACTTTTTTGCTCACCAGCCACTGTGGCTAGTGGTTTTCCAAAATTCACTCAGCATTTTCAATTGCCACAATTTTGTTGTTGGGAAATTATATTTTATATTACTGAAGTTACTGCAAACTTAAACTTATTTAGATCGATTTCCAGGACTTTTTTTTTTTTTTTTGGCCTATTTAAAAGGCAATTTTTTCCTAACTGTATTAAATGCATGCCTCATCTTTCTTCTTACATTTTATTAATCATTTCACTTAATATAGTAAGACAATACAGGGCTGTTACCAATCAAATGAAATCAGTATTAACAAAACCAAAATCTTTTCACTGCAGAAGAAACAGAAGCAGCTGAAGTGGCATTTGATGCATTTCCACAGACAGTTTAACAAAGCTGAAATGTAGCATAAGAAGCATTTAAACTTCAAAATTATAACAGCATAATTAATGTTAAGAGCTTGGTGTTTTAAATCCGTTTTTTTTTTTTTTTTTTTTTTTTTTTAAATATACAACTATGAAATGTTGGAAAAAAATGCAAAGATAATTTACTTTAAAATATGAAAGTAAACCGCCAGTAGGTGGCAGAAAATGACTGTCTTAATAGGCCCTTTCGCACCGCAGGAACCTTTTCATAGTACCCAAACTAATTGTGGAACTACTCACTTTTTGGCGTGTTCACCTCCATGCCACGCCGAATTGAGGCAGTAATTAAAGCAAAAGGAGCCCCTACCAAGTATTGAGTACATATACAGTAAATGAACATACTTCCCAGAAGGCCAACGATTTACTAAAAATGTTTTTTTTTTTTATTGGTCTTATGAAGTATTCTAATTTGTTGAGATAGTGAATTGGTGGGTTTTTGTTAAATGTGAGCCAAAATTATCACAATTAAAAGAACCAAAGACTTAAACTACTTCAGTCTGTGTGCATTGAATTTATTTAATACACGAGTTTCACAATTTGAATTGAATTACTGAAATAAATGAACTTTTCCACGACATTCTAATTTATTGAGATGCACCTGTATATTGTAATTTTGCTTGGCGGGCCACATATAATAAATTTTAGTAGACAAGCCGCGGGCCGTTTGAAATTCATCCACGGGCCGCAATTGGCCCGCGGGCCGGACTTTGGACACCCCAGACCTAATGCATGCGTGCACTCTGTAGCGGTGTTTTGAATGGTTTTTGCTAAATACTTAGTGTCAAATCGCACATCGTTAAAACAACAATTACGATATTAACGCAGACGATATATATCGCACACCCCTAAGTTGGAGGTTATCCCAACTTTAAGAGGCTATTCACAATATTTTCAGGAATTCAAATTCTTCCTGAGTTTGTATTTAGAACAATCTCAAGAAGAAGAAAAAAACTAAAACATTTTTAAGAAATGACTACAAATTATTCCTAACTTTACTCTTAAATTAGAAAATAAGAAGAAAATAGCAGCTATGAGGAATTTTATTCTTACGTATGTTTCGTGAATCCAGTCACTGGTGTTTCACTGCATTCATGCACACAATGGACACGACTGCGATAATTACAGCGCTCAGACCTCAATACAATCTGGATTGTTTTTGGATTAAATACCTGATGCACACAAACGTTGCACTTGTCACAGAAAACCATCTCGTTGCCGTCCTCCCCCTCAGGTGAGCGGCACACATCACAAACCACGTCCTCGTCGTATTCGATGCCCAGACCCTCCTCGGTCTCGATGGCCTGCTGCATGTTCTGCTGACACCTGCTTTCCAGCTCCACCACGACCTGCTCCATGGTGAGCTCATCCAGCTCTGGAAGTGCTGAGACACACAAACGAAACAGCCTCGTATTTATGGGTTTCTGCCACAATAGTAAGGCCCTGTGTTTTCCTCGACATGGAAAACATGGAGGGAATCACGAAATCCAGTCATAAAAATGGCATTTACTGTATAATGCATAATGGCATGGAATGTGAAATTTTGAATGAGTAAATCAAAAGTAGGTCAGTACGCTTAAATCAAATGGCGATATGGACTAGTGTCTTTGAATGTTAAAATGCAAAAGGACTATTTTTAATATGAATCCTGCATGTTCTGCATGTCTCTGTGTGAATGAATGGTACAGACCCACGGTTTCATTTACTACATATACTGAAGCGTGCATGACGCTCCTGATAGTGTTGGGCGATATGCTCAATTTTCATATCGTCCTATTGTCAGCCTGTGAGATCGCTGATACACGATATTATCATGCAAATTTATTTAATAATTTATTTACTTAGTTTCATTGCCGGAAAGTGAACCAACTCCAGCGTAAGCCTAAGCAGCCTAATGTTTTTAATATGACTGAATTTGTATTTAACATGATAAATTAATAGAAACATTGTAAGTTACTAATTGTAATGCTTACATTTTCTCAGTTATTCAAAAAGCAGCTAAGTTACAGAAAACGAGCAAAGAACATTTACATGACACTCCCGTTAAAATAAGTGAATCTACACTGTATGATGAATAAATCTCATATACTTACATCACACATACAACTGCACTTTGTTGTTTATGATGAGAGAACTCGCGAGTCAGAATTCAGTTGGCGCGCGCTGAACAACTCCACTGTTTCAGCATGACTCATCTGAACGCCTCTGATTGGCCATTGCATTCAAAAGCTCAGCATAATCGTGTGTGATTGGTTATAATAATGCGCAATACTGTAAAAATGCGGAAAAATAAATATAATGCAACAAATAAGCCCTAATATTAATTAGATAGTATTACTAGCCTGATAATAATAATAATAATAATAATAATAATAATAATAAATCATCATCTTGCTATCGTCAAAGGCATCAGCCACAGGCGATATCGTTTATACACGATACAATCATCTATCGGCACAACCCTAGCTCCTGATGTTTTCAGCGTCTGCCGTCTCAATAAATGACAAAATAAATACATGAACAACATCTCCAGAACTGCTCCGAGAGTCACTTCATGACCATTTGACCAATTAATTTGAGAAAAACTACCGTCATATCACATACACACACAAACAAAACTCTTCACCGCAACTCGTCAAAATAAGAGTTATGTTTAATTTTAAGAAATTGTGACAGAAATATATTACTAATGTACAGTAAAATGTACATCTTACTACTACTGCTACTACTAATTTAATTTTTATTAAAACGTCTGTTTTTAAGAAATAATCACAAATTTTTACGTTTTAAAAAAATCAGCAGTAAAGCTCTGCTGCGCAGCACATTATTTGCCAAAAAAAAAAATGAAGGGGTTTGTTTAAAGGGGTCATAACACACACAGTTTCACCCAATCTCATGTTAATCTTGAGTTCCTATAGAGTAGTATTGCATCCTTCATATCTCCAAAAAGTTTTTAGTTTTATAATATTTTTAAAAGAAAGATACAGCTTTACGATTCTCTCCGAAAACAGCCGAGCTCCTGGAGGCGTGGGCGGAGCTAAAGAGTGACAAGCACTTGAGCGCCGATCGCCAACAAAACAGACATTTAATGGGCCTTGTTTATAAAACGTCCGTCAACAAGCACACTTGAGAAAATCCGTTGCTGCCCGAAAAAACAAACAGCATCCACTGTTTACGTAATGCTGCGTTCTTCGGGAAGCAGAACAAGGTTATCTTTCCGCGTTAATGGGCTGCTCTTGCTCTCGCTCTGATCGATGCGTGCGCGGGCACGTTCTTCCGGGAGACATGCCCATATAAGGAGTTCCACCCTCATTTAAGTCATGAAGAGCCACGATCGAAAAAAACTCTCAGAAACTTGTACAAACCCGGAAGTAAGATTTTTGTCACAGAAATACTCTGTTATACATCCAAATTGTTTTTTGAAACTTTGTCCATGAAAGAATCCAACTCTTTAACAGTGTAAACAACTCTGAATGCATGAAACAGCATTGTACACCCCCCCCATTAATGATTTCTTGGCGCTTAATTATTAAAAAAAGCCAGAATTGCGAGATGTAAACTCACAAATGCGAGAAAAGTAGTCAGAATTGTGAGAAAAACGTTGCAATTACCTTTTTTATTTTTTTATTCCATGTTTAAATAAAAAAAAAAACTAATTTTAAATATTAATAAAAACTATAACAGTATCTCAATGATACAAAAATAACACAGATAGCTCAACAAAACTACTAATTTCACAAAATCAAAAAATAAAAATCCAACCCTGCCTACAACTCTTTTGCTATAACAAACTTAAATCATCAAAGAAACATGATCTTACCTAGTTGTCTGAATTCAGCATTAACCAGTTCAAGCCAGGTCACATCCAGATCATCAAGATTGTAACAACTCAATGGCTCGGTGAGACCATGTGACTCTCCGAAGCCAAACTCTGACTGGCCCCTGGTTTGGATCGGTGAAAAGAACGGGATTCGATTGACCTCCGGAAGCATCCTGGGGAAAAATTGCACACTTGAATGACCACAAAACTCATTCTTCATGCATCAAGTATTCAAAGGAATGTTTCAGCTTCAAGTAAAGCTCAATGGACAGGATTTGTCGCATAATGTTGACAGCCAGAGGAAATCATTGTAACTTGTCTTTTATTTATTTAGTTATAAGTAAAAAAAAAAAATCAGTCCCAGCGTCCACATTGGCGTGCAGTGACTTATGATCTGTGTCAATGCACGCTGAAATCAGTCATGTTTTCTGATCAGATGATCAGTTCTTTCTCTCCATTCACGTAACCGGTTGAAGTTGAAACTCTTGTTATAGTGAAACGGATGACCGATATTACAGCACAAATGCAATGTGGCCCACTGTGGTTTCAATGAGCATTTCGGACTTTGTTGATACCTGCGTTTAGTGCTGTCAATTTGTGATCGGATCACCAGAGACGGATCTCAATACACAAGCTGCTACTAAAGCAAAGGCATGTGAGCAATTCACTAATAATTAGAAATGAACATAAATACAGTCAGTTCCTAACTAAATCATTTAACAAAATTAAATACTTAAAGCATTACAGCAGGTATTACTTTGGAAAATGAAATTGGTATTGAGAATCAAAAGTCAATAGTATTGATAGTGGCTTCTGGAATATTGGTATTGCGATGACACTAACCCCTAGTATGTGCTGATGAAGGAAAAGAAGGAAAACAAAACCTAAAAAGCATGCATGAATGCATCAATGAATCAATGAATGCATGACTGCATGAATACATGAATGAATGAACATGCTAAACTATTAATTCTGAACATCAAGCTGGTTCATCAAGCACAACCCATGAATGACAGAGACAGCAGATGGATGTTGAATGAAATACTGAGAGATATAGATGTGAATGTGGCTCTTTCCGTGTCTTTATTACTTTTGTAAAATTAGTTTAATAATATTAATACATCAATATGGGTCATGCACTGAGAAATTACATTTTCCTTAAACTTTTGACATATAAGAGACCACTGTAAAAACTAGAGATGCGCGATATTGGATTTTTGATATCCGAAATGCCGATAAGGATATATTTTCTTTTGTTTGGAAACAACACCAAGTCTCTCCTGTGCAGAGATTATAAACAAATTATTTTTATTTTGGTCAGTTTCGAGTAAAAACGTACTTGTTAGAACTAAATAAACAACAATCAAGTTTGTTTTAAAATGAAAGTACATTGAAAGCTTTGAAAATAACTATATAATAAAATCAATCACAGTTGTTTGTTTTTTTCTCAGACAGATGCAGTGGTAACCTTCACATTTTATTTGCAGACTTAACATCTGCAGATGGTCTAAAGCAAAAGACCTGTAAAAAACCTCTAAAAACCTTTTAGGGCTCCTTGTATATAAGTTTTCATAATCCATTTGAAAAAATATATTACAGTAATTAATAAATCTGTATATATAAAATTTAATTCACAAGTGTCATGTTTGTGATTTTTAATCATATAAGCTACAGCTTCTGTCCTTTGAAACAAAACAGACTCGTGATTTTATGACATCAGTTATTGCTTCATTCAAAAACACAACTATTTAAATGTTATTTGTGTATTTTACTTTGATTTTATTACAAGTATGCCTACAGCATTCGTCTTCTCGGCACGGTATATCGGCATAATTTTTCCTATCGGGCCGATGCCAATGTTTACATTTCAAGCCTTTATTGCCGATTCCGATAACGTTTTGATAATATTGTGCATCCCTTATATAAACATTTACATAACTGTACATTTCAGAACTCGAAAACAAGCTGCCAAAACGTCTGCAAATTCTTCTGTCACACAGATGAAAATATCATCTACTGTGCAACATACTCCCATTCTCATGTCACTAAAGTGCACATTTTTTTCATAAGCTTTTCTTGAGCATCTGTTCTTGTACAGGTAAGAGTTGCTCACTTCACAGAGACATATGTGACCCTGGACCACAAAATCAGTCATAAGGGTCAATGTTTTTTAAATTGAGATTCATACATCATCTGAAAGCTGAATAAATAAGCTTTCCATTGATGTATGGTTTGTTAGGATAGGACAATAAAGTCTGGAATCTGAGGGTGCAAAATAATCAAAATATTGAGAAAATCACCTTTAAAGTTGTCCAAATGAAGTTCTTAGAAATGCATATTACTAATCAAAAATTAAGTTTTGATATATTTACGGTAGGAAATTTACAAAATATCTTCATGGAACATGATCTTCACTTAATATCCTAATGATTTTTGGCATAAAAGAAAAATCGATCATTTTGACCCATACAATGTATTGTTGGCTGTTGCTACAAATATACCCGTGTGATGTATGACTGGTTTTGTGCTCCAGGGTCACATATTATGGTGCAACACTGTATGCAAATTCATTCTGACATCTGAAAAAGGCATTGTTTTCTCATTGCATTTCTACTTCTGAAACACATCAGTCTAGATCATGCCTGTGATTTACTGTGTGACTCTCACCTGACTACAGGGTCGGGAATGGCTTCCACATTGGCTGGCACCTGAACACCCTTCTCCCATTCCTGCCTCCAGGGGTCAGACAGAAAATAAAACTCCTCTGGGCTCAGTTGTGCTGAATCGGGCAACTTCATGGCTGTAATAAAATCGGTCCGAAACACCTGAAAGAACAGAACACTGGCAACATTCAACAAGAAAGAATCCCTTCTCGCTCTGGTGACATTTTCACTGGCACCGAGGCAAGAATTAAATATTTTGTTATGTTTTAGAAAGCTATTTTTGTGCCAGAAAGCAAAATATATGAAATACGAAACACTCAAATATGTATGAACACATAATATGAAATATTAAGATGTCATCACAGAAGACAATCATTCAAACAACTGCTTTTAAAAGATAAATTGTAAAACGTTAACATTTTTGAGTGGATGTGAGTTTATCCAGTGGTTTGTGAAAAGTCAATGCTGTAAGCACAGTACAAATGTGACACATATTTAATATCTAAACATCTGGAGCCTGTGCTTTTGTTTTTTGTTTTTTTTTCTCCTCCCCGTTTGTCTGTATTTAAACATACATACATACATACATACATACATATATACATATATATATATATATATATATATATACACACATACATACATATACATACATACACATACATATATATATTATACATACATACATACATACATACATATATACACACACACATATATACATATATACACATATACATACATACATATGCATACATACATACATACATATATACATATACTGTCAGGTCCATAAATATTGGGACATCGACACAATTCTAACATTTTTGGCTCTATACACCACCACAATGGATTTCAAATGAAACGAACAAGATGTGCTTTAACTGCAGACTGTCAGCTTTAATTTGAGGGTATTTACATCCAAATCAGGTGAACGGTGTAGGAATTACAACAGTTTGCATATGTGCCTCCCACTTGTTAAGGGACCAAAAGTAATGGGACAATTGGCTTCTCAGCTGTTCCATGGCCAGGTGTGTGTTATTCCCTCATTATCCCAATTACAATGAGCAGATAAAAGGTCCAGAGTTCATTTCAAGTGTACTATTTGCATTTGGAATCTGTTGCTGTCAACTGTCAAGATGAGATCCAAGAGCTGTCACTATCAGTGAAGCAAGCCATCATTAGGCTGAAAAAACAAAACAAACCCATCAGAGAGATAGCAAATACATTAGGCGTGGCCAAAACAACTGTTTGGAACATTCTTAAAAAGAAGGAACGCACCGATGAGCTCAGCAACACCAAAAGGCCCGGAAGACCACGGAAAACAACTGTGGTGGATGACCGAAGAATTCTTTCCCTGGTGAAGAAAACACCCTTCACAACAGTTGGCCAGATCAAGAACACTCTCCAGGAGGCAGGTGTATGTGTGTCAAAGTCAACAATCAAGAGAAGACTTCACCAGAGTGAATACAGAGGGTTCACCACAAGATGTAAACCATTGGTGAGCCTCAAAAACAGGAAGGCTAGATTAGAGTTTGCCAAACGACTTCACAGTTCTGGAACAACATCCTATGGACAGATGAGACCAAGATCAACTTGTACCAGAGTGATGGGAAGAGAAGAGTATGGAGAAGGAAAGGAACTGCTCATGATCCTAAGCATACCACCTCATCAGTGAAGCATGGTGGTGGTGGGCATGTATGGCTGCCAGTGGAACTGGTTCTCTTGTATTTATTGATGATGTGACTGCTGACAAAAGCAGCAGGATGAATTCTGAAGTGTTTCGGGCAATATTATCTGCTCATATTCAGCCAAATGCTTCAGAACTCATTGGACGGCGCTTCACAGTGCAGATGGACAATGACCCAAAGCATACTGCAAAAGCAACCAAAGAGTTTTTGAAGGGAAAGAAGTGGATTGTTATGCAATGGCCAAGTCAATCACCTGACCTGAATCCGATTGAGCATGCATTTCACTTGCTGAAGACAAAACTGAAGGGAAAATGCCCCAAGAACAAGCAGGAACTGAAGACGGTTGCAGTAGAGGCCTGGCAGAGCATCACCAGGGATGAAACCCAGCGTCTGGTGATGTCTATGCGTTCCAGACTTCAGGCTGTAATTGACTGCAAAGGATTTGCAACCAAGTATTAAAAAGTGAAAGTTTGATTTATGATTATTATTCTGTCCCATTACTTTTGGTCCCTTAACAAGTGGGAGGCACATATTCAAACTGTTGTAATTCCTACACCGTTCACCTGATTTGGATGTAAATACCCTCAAATTAAAGCTGACAGTCTGCAGTTAAAGCACATCTTGTTCGTTTCATTTGAAATCCATTGTGGTGGTGTATAGAGCCAAAAATGTTAGAATTGTGTCGATGTCCCAATATTTATGGACCTGACTGTATATATTTTTTCTTTTCTTTTCTTGTCTTTTCTTGCTTTCTGTCTCTTTTGTGTATGTGTGTATAAGTCAACTTATGTATAAGTCACTATGTCAATATGTTGCTGTCAATCTATGTATTCCATTCCGCTCAAAAAATAAATAAATTAATTAATAATAATAATAATAATAATAATAATAATAATATATAAACATCTGCAGTGTTGGGGGTAACGCATTAAGTAACACAACTTACGTAATCAGATTACTTTTTTTTTTTTTTTTTTACTTTGTTTTCTGATTTATTGACTGACAGCTCTCATTGACTGTGTCCTCTACTATACAGATGTGAATTAACATTTTCTTCAGCCTGACATGTTTTCATTTCACTTTTGTTGTGAAAGGGCTTTTACATTTGCCAAAAATATAACTTTTTTATATTAAAAACAAATAAGCAAGCCCAGCCCAGATAAGAAAACGTAACGCAAAAGTAATGTAACATTACTTTCCATAAAAAGTAACTAAATAACACAACTACTTACTTTTTTTAGGGAGTAACGCAATATTGTAATGCATTGGGCCTACTTTTAAAAATAACTTTCCCCAACACTGGACATCTGACCTTCAGCTAAACACATATTTGATTCCCAATGGAAACCCAAGCCATCACAAGATGAAGGAGATACATTTACCTACAAAGCTAACTTTTCTTAATGTCGTGTTATGAAGCAGACTCAGAGCTTCATTCTGTATAGAAACACCACACAGATGCAGGTAATCCACGTGCACAGTCTCTTTCTCCAATTAATTCAAAACAATCGTGTCTTAAATGAATGTAAATAGGCGGGACCAAAAATTGGATATGAAAATATCAAGAAATGACATTCTGATTAAAGATTACAAAGTTACAAAAATTAGAAAAATTACAACTATTACAAGTATTTCCACATAAATGTACAATCACATAAATCATGCAATATAGCAGCAATTTTTAATGGCTTAATTGTTTATATCGTCGTCAAATGTTAACTACTCTATTGCCCAGCTCTAAACTGCTAAAACTGGACATTTAGGCATTAAGGAATTACATGCATTAACGTCATGAAACTCTGTAAACCTGCTTTGAAACATTGTGTATTGTGAAAGGTGTCATACAAATAAATTGACTCCACTTCATCCGCTGGGGGTGTGTGCTATTGATCGTCTACAATAATATCGTAATTGTTGTTTTAATGATATGTGAGCTGACATTATCACGTATGCATGAGTATATGCAAAAAACAAACAAAAACACGTCTTTAGAGTCCAAAATCATTGTGTGATGAAGCCTATTAGAATGCAGTTTGAATATTTCAAGTTATGAAAGAAAAAAACATCCCAGTATGGGTTTTGTTTTTTATATTTATAAGATATGACATAGTTAAGCAATAGCACACAAGCAAGAGTGCTGTTTTCCCAAATATCAGCGTGTGAGTGCAATCGCAAATGTTGCATTGATTTCATACAACAGTTCAACAAACGAGAAGTTAATGTTGAGTGAGTTACATTTTAGACACAATATTGTCTGTTTTTGTTTCGCCAGTGAAAAGAGTTACAAACAAAGCCGGATCAGAACATTTGTGCATCTCGGGGCAACACTGCAGTGTTACATTCCTGATTGAATTTGTTTTCAATGAATCATTTGAGTCAGTGATTCAACGATCCATTCATAAAGACAGTCATTTCTAAATGAATCAGCCACTGAATGAATCTTTTGAATGAGTGATTCTCTCATTAAGACAAGGACGTGCTGCCACCTACTGGTGGGTTTAGTGTCATATTTATCCATGAAAAAATATTGAGATATAATTTTTTCCTAAATATCACACACCCCTACCATCCGCCCAGTTGATTAATCCATTGATTATTTTTTATTTCTTACTAAAAATGCTGACATTAATGTGAAGATCTGACTGAGCAGTTAAGTTCTGGTGTATATTTGTGTTTATTGATGAAGCAGTATTTCTCACCTCAGACGGTTTCTTCTGCTCATGGCGTACCAATGTGCTGCTGGTCCCTGTGTTCTTTGAAGACCGTGACCAGGTGGTCACATGACCTGCAAGAGATTGAATACCAAATGAGAATTCTGCCATCATTTCCTCGTCCTCATGTTCTTCCAAACCTCTAAGAATTTTTTATGGGTTTGAAATGGAAGCAAATGATGTGAGCACAATTTGGGGGTGAAAAAAAATTACAAATACAAATACACTAAGATAATCCTAGATAAATATCTGAAGGTATAATTTCCACTTAAGGGCAAAGTTGAAAAAAAATTTAATTAAAAATTTTTATTTATTTATTTATTTATTTATATTTGTTTTTAACCTAAAATTGAGGTCATTAAAATGTATTTTGAAAGATGGTTTCATTCTCGTGTAATGTGTGTTAATTAGCACAGAATTGTAAGCCGTTGATTAATTGTTGCATTAAACCTATAAATCCCACCATATCATATTTGATAAGCACATCTCTAAGGCCTATAAATGATCAAAACTTTGCTGATAAACCTGTTGCACACAATCTACTCCATGCCTTCTGTTGTCTGATTGATTAGTTTAATGCCTTTTAGCACAATCCACCTGGTTCATGTGTTTTGTTTTTTTTTGCTATGAAGTTTTATAAAGTAAACGTAAGAATATCTCTGTTAGTAATTTTTGAAGATGAACACTTGCTGAAGCAGCCTGGCTTTACTTGATTATCCAGACATAATTTTTTAGAAAATTCAGTGAGTTTCAAATTGGATCATCAGGATTTTGAGGAACGTTTATCTGTTCATCTCTCATTCATCATCATATTGCACTGCATTGCATGTTTTGATCATGAAACTAAGCATTAAATATCATCTTGCCAAGATATATTGGCAGATACATAGTGACAGCTGATATTTGTCATTTTGTGTACAGTAAGTAGTCTGCTATCCTGTTTTAGAGATCTCATTTCATCTTACATTTTGTCCAAATATCATAATCTGCACTAAATTGCATAGTTTTTCTTAATTTGGGGTCTCTGAAAAATAGCAGGTTTTTTTTTTTGTTGAGTACACTCTTAAAAAAAAAAAAAAAAAAAAAAAAAAATGGTTCTTCAGCGGTTCTTTGGGGTGGTTAAGGTGCTATAGAGCACCACTGCTGTACATAAAGAAGCCATTAAGCCAGCCATTAAGTTTTTTAACTGTGTTTGCACTTGGATGGGATTAATGCAGAACACAAATTCCAAGTATATACATACATACAATCTTTTTTTTTTTATGAACAATTTAATGAACACAAAATAAAATGTAACTCTGTAACTCATCTACACATACCATATAAATGTAAAATCAGTAAAGAGTTAAAGCTCTGGTGTTGAATTATCCACAAGTTGTTGTTTTTTTTTTTCTCAAATTTCAGACCCATCACCTATGTAAGTTTAATTTGAATTCCAGTACAGTAGGTGGCGATAATGCTCTTAAGGAGTTATTCGCCATCAAACAAGAGGGTGTTACATCCGGGACATTTTACGGGTTACAATTATCAACAAGAGACCTAAAGTAAGTGTCACACCTCATTTACAATGCTTTTTGTAACATAATATTGACTAGTCAAACCACTGTAAACTCTTCAAATTTAAAATGTTAATATAAGTCATTGATTCTTGCATGTCTCGTGAACAAATGTCATATCATATCATGAAGCTTGTACATTGAGTTATTTTGATGTGTCGATTTACGTTACATTTAGTTATTTAGCAGACACTAATCCAACGCGATTTACAAAAGAGCTATTTTTGAATATTCATTTGAAATAACTATTTTCAGTATACTCAAACTTTATATATTGAGTGAGTTAATTTTTTTTTTAAGTGATTTTGTCACTTCATAAGATATGACATGACTTATATGAGCTACTTTTAAAAAGTTTTTGTGGGTGCTTTTTTTAAGAATGTGTTTTGTGTTCATCAAAAGTGAGTTATATGAGTTTGGAATTACATTTTTGAGTAAATTATTCCTCTAATGTTGTTACAGATGGTTCATGCTGGAATAACTGAAAAATCAAAAAGAAATGTGTTTGAGTATAAAATCATCAGTACATTGTCAAGTTGGATGAAAAGAGCTCTTGTTAACATTTTTAGAACACATAACAGACATGGGTAAGCCATATTTCCATATTTAAGATTATTGATTGTCATGCATAACTTTTTGGTCATTAATATTTGTTATTTGCCTAATAATAATAATAATAATAATAATAATAATAATAATTATTAGACGTCTGGACTCTTTCTAGTAGGGCTGCCCTCGACTAAAGACTTTCTAAAGACTGTTTTTTTGTATTTTATTGACAGCCCCCATTTTTAAAAATTTAACTATCGCAATACAGTATCTCACAAAAGTGTGTACACACCTCACATTTCAGCAACTATTTTATTATATCTTCTCAAGCGACAATACTATAAAAATTAAACTTGGATAAATTTTAGAGTAGTCAATGTGCTCTGAAAATAACTCAACACACAGCCATTATTGTTAAAATAGCTGGCAACAAAAGTGAGTACACCCTAAATGATAACAGCTATACGTCGTTTAACCATACAAAGCCACATGTCCTCTTAATCATGTACATGTTTTTGTCTGCTTAACAGGACTATGCAAATTTGTGTATCTTGTATTAGAGCAGTTAAAATTTGGTGCTTTGAGTACAATTCTCTCATACTGACCACTGGATGTTCAACATGGCACCTCATGGCAAAGAACTCTCTGAGGATTTGAGAATTAGAATTGTTGCTCTCCACAAAGATGGCCTAGGGTATAAGAAAATCAGTAACACCATGAAACTGAGTTACAGTACAGTGGCCAGTGTCACACAGAGGTTTTCCAAGACGGGTTCCACTCGGAACAGGCCTCGCAAGGGATAATCAAAGAAGTTGAGTCCTTGTGGTGTGCGTCAGGTGCAGAAGCTGGCTTCAAAAAACATACGCATGAGTGCTGCCAGCATTGCTTTAGATGTTGCAGATGTGAAAGGTCAGCTTGTCAGTGCTCAGACCATACACCACACACTGCAACAAGTCGGTTTACATGTCCATCGTCCCAGAAAGAAGCCTCTTCTGAAGCTGGCTCACAAGAAAGCCTGCAAACAGTTTGCTGAAGACAACCTGTCCAAGAGCATGAATTACTGGAACCATGTCCTGTGGTCTGATGAGACTCTGATAAACTTGTTTGGCTCAGATGGTGTCCAGCATGTGTGGTGACGTCCTGGTGAAGAGTACCAAGAAAATTGTGTCTTGCCTACAGTCAAGCGTGGTGGTGGTAGCATCATGGTCTGGGGCTGCATGAGTGCTGCTGGTACTGGAGAGCTGTGGTTCATTGAGGGAAACATGGATGCCAACATGTACTGTGACGTTCTGAAGCAGAACATGATGCCCTCCATTCAGAAACTGGGTTTTCCAACATGATAATGACCCCAAACACATGGCCAAGATGACAACTGCCTTGCTGATGAAGCTGAAGGTGAAGGTGATGGAGTGGCCAAGTATGTCTCCAGACCTGAACCCTATAGAGCACATGTGGGGCATCCTCAAGCTGAAGGTGGAGAAGCGTCATGTGTCTAACATCCAGCAGCTCCGTGATGTCATTATGGAGGAGTGGAAGAGGATCCCAGCAACAACCTGTGCAGCTCTGGTCAATTCCAAGCCCAGGAAAATTAAGGCAACGCTAGATAACAGTGGTGCTCACACAAAATATTGACACTTTGGACACAGTTTTGAAATGTTCACTTAGGATGTACTCACTTTTGTTGCCAGCTATTTTGACAATAATGGCTGTGTGTTGAGTTATTTTCAGAGCACAATAAATCTACACTGCTATACATGTTGCACACTGACTACTCTAAAATATATCCAAGTTTCATTTTTATAGTATTGTCCCTTGAGAAGTTACAATAAAATAGTTGCTGAAATGTGAGGGGTGTACTCACTTTTGTGAGATACTGTAGGTTGATGCTGGAGAAAATTAACAAAGCATCAGGGAACATCTGCGTGTAATGAAGGAAACAGAGAAGCTTAGATCAAACGTAGAGCTCCTCAAAGAAAGGATGGCGCTAATAAAATGCTATTGGACAAATTTTGTGTCCAAATATAGCAGAGAGGAGACTCTCTCTGAGTTCCTGTGTTTCAGACTGGCCAAAACGCTCAGTACAGTAGTGTGTTAATTGCCTCCTTATTTAATTGTATGAGTTATGACTATATTTTAATACATGTCTTTCCTCCTTTGCCTTCCTCTTAACATAAGCTCCTTTCGGATCTGTGAGACCACGCCAATGTTCATGTGGACCAACAAATTCTCACACAGCTCTCTGTAATGACACCCCGAGTCCTTCAAGATGAAGAAGTTCAGGTGCATGATTGATGACTGTGAAGATGGCAGACTGAAAAAAGGTAATTAAATCATTACTGCTTAGTTTTTCATTGTACCACTGACTGACACCCTACCTCTCTGTCTGAGATCATACCTGTCTTCTTTGCTGCATTTATCTGTCTTACACACAGTAATGGCTGTAAACAAAAGGATAAAAGCATCCACCAATGTTATGTTAATCTAATGAGGTTATTTTGTTTAAAGGCTTGGAAGCAGCTATTCTGCTCTTGTCTGCTCTGTTCAAGGAGGACCCGGGGTTGCTGTTTGAAGTTGAGGTGAGCCATGAACAGTTGACTACAGTGTGTGAAACACAATCTAATCAAAGCACTACACTTATTGCACATTTTGTTATTCAGATTATTTCAATGCAAACATTAGTTTTTTGTTTGTTGGTCTACACAAACTATGCTATCAAACTGAAGAGAAAATTTTGTTCATTTTCAGTTCATGGCCAAAAGTATTTGAGCAGTTGTATGACAGTAGTTAAAATTAATTTAACTCTTAAGGTTTGCCTTGCAAATAAATATGAGAAGATGGTTAATGCTATTATCCCCTCTCCCTCCGGGCCATTCTCAGACCAGCCCATCCCAACACCTATGATGAAGCTTAAAGGCTGTAGGGAGGGTCATCTCATGCAGTATGACCACATTGTGCTCACATTGAATGGACAGTTAATCACAGAGGAGAGCAAGGACATCTTGACGCCACTGGGACTCCTCCTGTAGCAGAGGTTCTCAATTCCAGTCCTGGCAACATGCCCCCACATGTTGTACGTCTCACTTATTTAACACACCTGATTCAGATCATGAGCTCGTTAGAAAAGAGCTCCATGAATGAACTGTGCTGACTGACATGGTCCCTACACAGAACATTCATTCACAGATTTACACTATTTACACTTCCTGTCACTGTAAGTCAGTATTCTCTATTTCAAGGCCTCTTCCAGGTCTAGTTGCAGTTTCTATTGCTTTTTAAATCCTGAAGGACTTGCAAAAATGTTAGTACGCTGTTGACAGTGAAAAAGTGAAAGATACTGCAGTACTTGAGTGTACAACTTAGATTGCAAGTGGTTGTGTATTATTAATTTTCAGTAATTTCACTCATTCACTATTAATGTTAAACAGACTAGATTTTCCTAGATTAGAAGTAAAGACCTAATGTAGGCCTAAAACGAAAAAGGCGAAAAAGTTACCTGATTACAGGGCTACAGTATATGTATGTAACCAGGACTCTCTCTTCTTCAAAAATGTACACATTTCAAGCTCGTTGCATTATTTTGTATGTATATAAACAACTCCCCGTATATTGTGATGTTGTATATGTATATTCCCTGGCTTGTCAGCACTCATTTTATTTGCTGCTGAAAAAAAATTAATTAAAAGGTTTTGAAAGTGGGATGCATTTTGTTTCTCAGTAAGCATTTAGGATTTTTAACCTTTAAAGATGCAATTTGGTAAGAAATGATTAGTTATTCATCTTAAGTAAAAGTGTCATTTAGAAGCATATTCGCTCATCTATGGTAGTCATATATGGCACCTCTAATGGTTCTGTGTAACACATTTTGACAAATGTGCTATTAAGCTTTTTATCTTTAAGAATATCTGCCATATAGTCCCAAAAGAGGTTCCCCTATGATAACAAGCCAAATAACCACTGCAATAAAGTGATATATAGCACCTCTTATGGTTCTACATAGTTCCATTTGACAAAGGTGCTATATAGCACCTTTAAAGATCAGTGCTAAATAGCACTAAAAGTGGTGCCCCTATGATTACGAGCCAAAGAACCACTTTTGGTGCTATTTAGCACCATTTATTTATTTATTTATTTTTAGAGTGTATGAGCTGCAAATTCTCACTATTTACTACTTTGTTATATTTGATCTTGAGCTATAAAGATGTTATGCAGTGGTTTATCACTCACTGTCCGTGGTGTCAGAGTCGTTGCTGCTGGTGGAGTATTTCCTCCTCTTCATCTCACTCTCCATCTGTCAGCAAAGAAGGGATAAACAATTATCAGACTCTGAAAAGATGGCAGAAACGCATGCTGAAAGCTCAGTGTGAAAGTGTGCTGGTAGAAATGTGTCTGCACAGGCAGGCCTGCTGTATTCAGTGCGTCACAGACAGGGGAGGAAACACTTCGCCGGCTGCTGGCAGATTTGTGTGACCATAAAACGGGGCTTTTCCCTTTTATGCTGGTCTCTTCCTGTCGCCTCTCAGCCCAATCTACAGTTTACAAGAGACTGAAAACCCCATTCGCCGATGCTGCCTTCACTCCACATAGGGGTGATCTGGGGAAATAATCTAACTGCAATATTCCTGATATAAACTGGAATTCTGCTCAATATATTGGGTACAACGGGGCTAAAGGCCCACCTTAAGAAAAAATGTGCTATTCACTGCGCCTAAAATGTATAATTGCAGAAAAAAAATATATATATGTTGTATTGAATATTAATGGAGCAACAGATTTTGTGTGAAAATAAATCATTCAAGTTGTTTATTTTGTTTAAAAATCTTATAAATGTATGAGGTGGCAAGAGGGGCCTTTTACCCCACACACGGTTATTGATACAAATATTTCAGCTAAAATAATGTTTTTAAAACTTTAAAGTTAATACTTGTTCAAAACAATCACTTTAGCAAAGTTTGTACTATTTACTGCTTATTTTGAAAAAAATCTGTTCAATAAATACGCTGTCGTTAAAATATGTTAATATAAAAAATATATTTTAAAATACAGAAACAAAATCATTTTAATAAGTAAAGACTCTGAAAGCATTGAAGGAGATCCAATAATAATTGAATATAGATTTACAGTAGTAACAACAAATTATATTATATGATATGATTAATATCATGTTTTTAAATATGGTTTCATTCTAAACATGGTGATTATCTCTAATATGGACACCTAACATAATATATGATATTTACCATCTGAATCTAACCATGTCATGTCAACAAATGGAAAAGTCAACCATCTATTAATTATCATGTTAATTACTGTGCCTTTAGCCCCAACAGCAGGGGCGCTTTTTACCCCAAATACCACACTTTTACATATTCTTTCATTATTTAAAAACTGTTGCTTTAATTATCTTAAAACTGAAAATCATAAAGAAGACCTTTGTCTCAAAATATATGCATTAATTTTAGCGATTCTCATTTGCTACTTAAATTTACAACATTTTAAAAAAAACTAAATAATAGATCAAGTAAGCACAGAATCAACTTTGTGCTGCAGTGTGCGACCGCATCAAGGATCAGACAAATATACACGTGCATTTTGAAAAGCGAATGTTTTGGAAAGTGCTAAGCCATGTTTTTGTGCCATCTAGTGGTTTAGATG
Source organism: Spinibarbus caldwelli (assembly GCA_039654775.1). Classification (NCBI taxonomy): domain Eukaryota; kingdom Metazoa; phylum Chordata; class Actinopteri; order Cypriniformes; family Cyprinidae; genus Spinibarbus; species Spinibarbus caldwelli. The sequence goes on along the minus strand of CM077258.1, from coordinate 27,661,554 downwards.
AAAATAATATCAAAGGCGCCTTTTACTCCAGGGCGCCTTTAGCCCCGTTGTACCCTATATATTGACTGTCAATGCTTATGTTTATACCAGCTGCGCTACGTCCCAGAACTAATGCTTTGTCACATCGGTCACATCACCTTTCCTAAGTCAGCATAGTTTGTCTGTACAGTAGCAGATTGAAAAGTTAGTATCTTTCTGCAGTCCAATAGACGGCAGTGCGGTGGTGGCTTGAGTCTGTTAAATGGTGATTTAACCCTATGTTGTCATCTAGTTGGTGAGACGCCAAGTAAATAAACAATGTCCCCATATTTTACTCTCACAATGAGCTTATCATACTCGTTTGCAGAGCTGGGTAGTAACTGAATACATGTAATCTGGATTACGTAAGCAGATTCCAAAAATTAAGTGCTTGTAATTAGAGTAAGTTACATTTTGAAATACTCGTAATCAGACTACAGTTACTTTATGGATTACATGATTACATATTCACACAATAGAAATAAATTATTCATCATTTATTGATTCTCTCTAATACCTCTTTTTAGCTTTTAAATGTTCCTTTCTAAAATAGTCTACCACTTATATACACTCAGAAAGTCTCCCAGTTTTGTGGACATTCACACATAGACTAGTCATTATTCAGGTGGCGAGAGGATTTGACCAATGATTTACAAAAATCATTTCAGGTTTAAGAAGTGTTTCAACATTGCATCAACTACTGATGAACACATTCACTTTTATTTGAATTATCACTCAGTAGGTTATTTAACCATGTATTATGTATTATTGAAAAGCTTTTGTCTTTCAAACTCATTAAAATGCACAAATTCTTGTTATTTCTAATTTGCAGAAATTCTCAAACTTTTTGTCATCTGAACCTCTTTCACCCAATATATTTACTTTAAAGGGGTGGTCAATCAGCAATTCTGTAAAAGACAGTATCTTCCTTTGCATTGAACTTTGAGTGTCGTAACTTTGCAGATGTTTTTTTATGCTCAAACAGCAACATTACACACTAAAGTTAAAAAAGTGAAATTATAATCAAGGACCCCTTTAAGTACCCCTGAGATTTTAAAACAAATATTTTAATAATTATCACATTTGCATGTTCACGGTTCTCTGACATTGTTGACATTGTTTAATGGTCATATGGCGTGCAGGTAAACAAAATATTTCATCTTTTTTAGTAAGTGTATGATTTATTTTAATTTTACATTATGCCACTTTTACATTATGATTTAATTACTTGTTAGCCTTTCATTAAACTCATAAACCCCCTGCAGTTCCTTTACGAACCCCAGTTCATACATGATAAACAAAAAAAATGTATAGCCTGAATGCACTGTAAGTCGCTTTGGATAAAAGCGTCTGCCAAATGCGTAAATGTCAGTTTGGGAAACCTTGATGTAATATAATGTTTAATGCATTTCATGTTGTTAATTACACTGAAAGGAATATATTTTCTCACTCTTTGTATTTTTACATCATTATGGTACAAGATTATCCTGTTTAAATCAATGTGATACACGAGTTGAGTCAAAAATAATCTAAAAGTAATCCAAAAGTAATTTGATTATATTACCTAAAATGTGTAATGTAATGGATTACATTACTGATTACAATTTTTGTCATGTAATTTTGAATCAGTAACGGATTACAATTTGTAAGTAATCTACCCAGCACTGCTTGTTTGCTACATTAGCAGGGCCCTATGATTTCCTCAATGCAGAAAACGCAGACGCAAGCACAGAATCCAGTCATAAAAATGAAATTTACTGTATAACGCGGAATTTCACGGAATCGGTCATATTTTTGATGAATAAATAAAAAACAGGTCAGTACACTTATATCAAATCGTGATACAGATTAGTGTCTGTGAATATTAAACTGCAAAAAGGCTATTTAAATACGAATCCTCATGTTCTGCTTGTTCATTTCATTTCCAGAAATGACACAATACAGAATCTATGAAGAAAAAAAAAGTGATTCATTATTATTTATTCACTTTAGATGTTCACATTTGGAAAAGCTGTGCTTCTGGCATAAACCTGCCCCTGTTGGATTGGCAGTAGCTTGTTGCCATACACAGTTTATTTTCTTAATTCAAGTTATAAATATATTGTTATTTGTGTTTTAAAGTTATTTATAATAAGTGAAGTTTACTGTTAAGTGCACTGATGTCAGACTCATTTAGGATAATAAAAGTTTATTGTTAAACTGTTAAATACCCTGCTTCCGTTACATATTTTTGTCACATCATTATAAGTGTTTGATCACCACATTTGAGTTATCATTGCTAAAAATGTGTTTATGTATGTATATTCTGTTTATGTATATACTGTATTCTATATACAGTACCAGTCAAAAGTTTGGACACATGAATGGGAAGTGTGTCCAAACTTTTGACTGGTACTGTACTGTAATATACACAAAGAATATCGGCCGATATATCAATATCGGACTTATTTTTACTCCCTAATATTGGTATCGGCCCCAAAAAACCCATATCGTTCGGGCTCTAATATATATATCCCCTGATTCCCCCCTCCCTTTTTTACAAAACAAAATTCAGGCCCTGTGTACAACTAAGTGACAGAAAGCAGTGTGGGGCTGGCATGGGATACAGCTCTGCGTCACGAGCTAACGGTGTGCGCGCGGAGCTGGAAGCGTCTGCAGAGAAAGTGCATGTGAACAGGAGAATTCTGGGCGAGAGAGAGACAGAAGAGACTGCAGTCCCCCAGGGAGAGAGAGACATCTTCAGCTGTTCTCTCCTGCACGCTACAGCCAATGCTGCTATTTTAGGAACAAATGAACAGGAGAAAGAGACGCTCGCAGACCAGAGGAGCACAGCCGTATCAGAACCTGACGTTACACCAATTTACAATCTCCGCTCATCCCAGCACATGTGCTCGAGTGAGGCAGATCGGGAGTTTGAGGCTCACAATTGAAAAGAGACTGTCTGAATGATCATTCTATTCACTTTTTTTTTTTTAAACATTCTTTTTGCCATTTAATTTGAGAAAACTATCATCAAATACACACAGAAACTCAATGTGATAAACTCTTCATGCCAACCTGCCAAAATCAGCAAAGAAAAAATTTGGTTTAAGTTGAAGTAACTGACAGAAATATTTAACTTAGTTTTGTACAGTATGTGCTTCTTAAAATAAGTAGTAGTAATTATTAAAACATTAGGCTATATCACAATATTTAGCTTTTTTTTTTCAACTTTAACAGTAAACCTTTGTTGTGCAGCACTTCGTTTGCTACAAAATTAAAGAAAAAATTGCTACATTTTACTTTACTTTTTTTTTAATGAAATAATCTGTTAAAGTTTTAAGCATTTATCTAATTACTACAGTTTTTATAAGTTTGTATTCAATTATAACAAAAAAATCTGAAAAAAAATAAAACAGACAACTGAATTTCTGGGGGGGGACATTAATAGGGGATTGTAGATGTGCAAAAAAAAAAAAAACACTTAATTTATAGCAGTTTACAGGGGTTAAAGCAAAAAAAAAAAAAAAATCTTTTGACAAAATTTTTCCTCGGCCAAACCCCATTCCACAGCCATACCTGTCACACATCCAGTTTAAGAGCCGTGTTTTTCTTCTTGTAATTAGGAGCGCTTTTCCTCCTAATTTAAAAAATTTAGGAGCACCTTCTAATCAATAATAAAAAAATTCTGATCAAAAATTAGACTTCTTAATATGAGGTGACATTTGACTCAAAGTGATTTACAGGGGCTTTTTCTTTTTACCTTTGTAAATGCATTTTTCTAATTTTATTAAATGTATGCAGTGTTTCCTCTAGGATTTATTCCAGCTGTTGTGGCAGGACTATTTCCCATGGACCACGCCCCCTCCCCACCCAAGAATCACCTGCACTCAGAATTGAATTTATTTTAACTAAAAACAACAAGTATGTCTTTGAATAATTTAGTAAATAATAAAACAAGAACAAATAAATTAATGGCAATCAATAGCACAAACAAAAATAACAACAAGATACAAATTAAATTATCAGTACTTAAATTTTTTCAGTTAGGTCTAACTATAATCTATTCAGCTGTAAAATAACACTGGATAGTCTTCACTGTATAATGAAAGGCAGCAGCAGGTTTATTTAGGCTGCTGTCTCTTTAAGACCTCATGCATGGATCTAATATGTTACACATGGCTCTATGCTTACTTTTCTTTTTAGGACCTTTTCCTCCTAATTTCAATAATCAAAAATTCTGATCAAAAATTAGCCTTCCTAATACAAGGTGACATTTGACTCCTTAAAGTGACTTTTCTTTTTTGCAATGGCATCATTTTCATCTATGTCAAATTCAAAAATTTATGTTTATAAGCTTTTTAAAATTTATATTTAAAAAAATATATAAGAAGAAGTAGAATAAGACAAACAAGTTACCAATTATATGAATTTAGTATTAATAAAAAATTTATTTGTACTAGAGGTGGCACAGAAGAACACAAAAGTGGATTGTGGGTACATTTTCAGACGTTTAATGAGGCTAAGAGGTGGCATGAGTGCAATTGAATTAATAAATTCATGTGGCGATTAATGTTTTAAATATACAATTTTGAATACAGAAATATTAAATGATTTAAATAACTGAAATTATACAGTAGCCCCTCAACTGAAACCGCCAGCAGGTGTCGGTAAGTCACTGATTTTATCACTGAATCATTCATTCAATTGATTCATTCAAACGGCTGATTCATTCAGGAATGAATCAAGTGACTGTCTTTATGAATGAGGAATCATGAATTACTGATTCACTAGATTCGTTCAAAAACGCACTTTCATTCATGAATCTGATATGATTCACCTCAGTGTTTGCTTTTAGATATATGTGCTGCAGCTCAGCTGTTACTTTATTTGGAACTATTTTCGTTGATGATGTAGAGTAAAATCATGCAGTACTTGTTTATTAATCTGTTGTATTAAATCAATATCACATTTGCAAACTCCCTTAATAATAATTAAAAGCTGTCACTCTCTTTATCGCGATCTGTGGGCACACAGAAAATGAGAGTGCGCGAGTGAGTTCTCAAGACTCAAAAAGCACGTGCAGATGTGATACATTCCATCAGAATGAGTAGAATTATTATTAACAGCTGCAATCCCGCACCGTTCTCTGATAATTACCCGACTGTGAATGATGAGAGCAGTGTTACTATGTTGTCAGAAGCTGCAGCGTGGTGGGGGTGATTTTGATGTGCTGGCAGAACAACAACAACAACAATGCGCTACGTTTCTTTTCTCCTCATTTGGAGAAAAGAAACGTGAGAAATGGAGTGAACACGGATCAGTTTTTCAGTGAGCGGGAACATAAACCCGGAGTGGATCCAGAACGCTGAGAGAGGAACCTGCTTCAGCTCCACTCCAGGCTTTGATCACATCCCCCTCAGCAGACTGAATACACCTCAACTTTCCTTAATTTAAGGCCTATTCAAACTAAAATTAAGACATTTATTACACTATTTGAGAAATGTAAGCCTATTTACGGCCTTAAAATTATGAAAAGTGAATTTAAGACATTAAAGACAGGCGGGAACCCTGCAAATGACGGAAATCCGTCGTAGAGACGGAGAACTTTAATCTCTGAGTTTAGCATGAGGTTACAAGATTTTGGGCCAGTTTTACTAAACAGGACACAAAACACGCCGATGGGAGGGGAAATTTCTGCGGGTGATTTACTAACAACCGCGCAAATTAAAGAACACAGACGCAACATCTTATTTACATATCGACCAACGCAATATACCAAGCATAGCACAAATTAGCGTAGTCGCGAACAAAAAAAAGAAATAAAGAAGTCACAGTACGTTGAAAAGAACCGGAGGCCAAAAATGAAGGTTTGCTAGAAGTTTTGATAGAGCTGGTATTACGTGACTCCTAGTTGAGGGTTTAAAATCGTCTTTTATTTCCTGAAGCAAATTAAAAATATCATGGCTTGGCAAACGATATGTTCGGATAATGTGTTCTTCTGGCATTCCTAATAAATTAATACGTGTTGAAAAAAATCCTCTCTCTTCTACCACGAGCTCTCTGTTCTCTGCGGTGCCTCCTCCTAGCAACAATAATTGCAGCCATTTCAAGTGCAAAATAGTTTAAGACATGCTTTTTTGGGGGCGTTAAATAATGCGGCAAATGCCAGTAATTTTACGAGCGCAAACGTTAGTAAAATGTGTTGCGTTATTCATTTGAATACTCTCCTCCCATAACTTTTGCATCTGAAAGGGAAACTCCTAAAAATGCATATTCAATAAGGTCAGGCAAAAATAACTGTGTCCAGGCCTTTTCAGCACTAATTCGTCACTGCGTGTCTTTAGTAAAAACTGACAGTACAATTTTAACACCAAAAGACGGTTTGCGCTGGCGCAAGCTGTTAGTAAATCTGGCCCAAAATGTGACAAAATGAAGGGGTCTGAATACTTCTGGAAGGCACAGTAAACGTATATATTCTGTGTTTCTGATTCTGGTTTATAAATCAAAGCATCATTTCTCTGGGTGAAAACAGGTCTGTCAGATGGACTCTGCTGCTAAACACAGAGCTATTGACAGTAAACATCAGGACCACATGCATCCCTCACAAACACTGAAGCTGCAGCACTAAGAAGCATGTCATGCACTGGCGTCCTACTGACTATATGTTATTATGGTTGATGGGAACATCAGAGCCAGAGCTCCCACAGGCAGAGCTTCATTCATGAATAACCCCCTCATACGAGAAACACACTGTGACCATGTGACCGCCTCGCCTCCTCCTCCACCAATCACACGGCAGATGACAAACACACTTTCTATGGATGTAGCTGCTCCACGAGATTCAATATTGTTAACCTGAGCACTTTAAAATTTACATGGCAAAGAACCTAGCGTATTTAGTGCCAAACACAAATGCTTTTCTGTGCATCATGATAGTCTAGTGGTGTAAAATTATACTGTATATGCTTCAAATTCAGATAATAATATAAAACATGCATTTTTACAATGGACTTAGCTAAACTGCCCTGCATTTTGTGTGTGTGTATGCATGTATGTATATATATATATATATATATATATATATATATATATATATATATATATATATACACACACACACACACTTTTATTTAACAACAGAACTGGCTTTTTGATTAAAACTGTTTGTGTTTAATTTTGTGTTAAATTTATTAAAAATTCAAAACTGAAATAATTACATTGCATACGTATCTGGGACACTTGAAATTTAGCTCAGGAGCATTTCAATGTCGATTTTACATGTTACTACGCTTTCCCCCGGTTTCACAGACAAGGCTTAAGTCTAGTCCCAGACTAAAATGTAAATCTAAGCTGTTTCAATTAAAAGAAACTTGCACTGATGGATCTTAAAACATGTTAGTGCTTTTGTTTTGTCTCAAGATACACACCAGTAATGTTTTTTTCTAAGGCACGTTTATAAAAATTACTTAAATGTCCTAATTGAACTATGGCCTAATCCTGGCTTAGACTAAGCCCTGTCTGTGAAACCAGGCTTTTGAGTTTAAATTAATCTGTGGCCAAATCAACTGAAAGGGTAAGATTTGGAAAGGCACACACCCCCAAGGTCTAACAGTTGAAAACACATATCAGAGCAAAAACCAAGCCTGTAGAGCTCAGACGAGATTGTGTCAAGACACAGATCTGGGGAAGAGTTTAGAAAAAATTCTGCTGCATTAAAGGTTCACAGAAGCAAGCTGAAGTATATGTACTTGAGCATATTTACTTGAAGTCCCCCTGAGAATAAATTAATAATTAAGTAACACATTTGCATGTTTGCGGTTTTCTGACACTGGTTAATGGTCACATGACATGCAGGTAAACAAATATATTTCATTTTTCTAGTGTTTTATCTGGATTGTCGTCATTTAAAAATTATTTATTTTAATTTTACATTTTTATAATGTAATTATTAGCTTTTCATTAAACTCACAAACCCCCTGCAGTTCTTTCACAAACCCCAGTTTGGGAAACCTTGACATAATGTAATGTTTAATGCACTTCACGTTGTTAATAACAACAACAAATGGAATATATTTTTTTCTCTTTGTATTTTTTATATCAATATGGTACAAGATTATCTTATTTAAATCAATTTGATAAACGAGTTAAATCAAAAGTAATCTAAAAGTGATCAACAAGTCAACTTCAGATGGTTCAGAACAGAGCAGCCAGGCTAGTGCTTCATTATCCATTTCGGGCCAATGTTAGTGACATGCATAAAAAGTTATCATGGCTGTGGGTGAAGGTTAAATTACATTTACGATTGTTGGTATATTTTCATAAGGTACTCAAGTATCATACTCCTTGTTTTTTCTTTGAAAAGCTTGTTTATGTGGGACTTAGACATGATTATAAAACACGTCAAGTGAGTAAGGATCAACTTTTTTTTACCGTGCCCACAAACAAATTTGATGAAAAAGACTGTACTTTATCGAGGTTCTGCTGCTTGGAATATAGCTCCCATAAATATTCGAAAGAGCAACTGCACATATGTATTTCGAAGAAAATGTGAAGATATGCTTATATATGTGTAGATGTATATTTTAAGTGCTGCTACTGCTGAGATGTCTAGTTTGTGATGTGATAAGTGAATTTTTATTTGTTTTATTTTTTATCTATTTGTACAACTGTTTGTTTTGGATTGAGTTGTGGACCCCAGGAAGACTAGCAACCACTTTGTGGAAGCTAATGGAGATCCAAATAAACAATAAAACAAGTAGTCTGATTATATTACCTAAAATGTGTAATGTAATGGATTACGATACTAACTACAATTTTTATCATGTAATTTGTAATTTTGGAATCAGTAACGGACTGCAATTTGTAAGTGATCTACCAAGCACTGATGCCAGCCCAAATACTATAGTAATTTATAGTAAATAAATACTATAGTGTTTTTGAACCATACTATAGTAAAGTACTTGAATTAATTTGTTGTGGTAATTCTATAGTTGTTGTGGTAATATAACAACTATAGTAATATAAACAAATTACTTTACCCAATACTGTACTAAGTTTTCTACAGCTGTAGGGTATATTATACTACAATACACTAGTTTACCGTAGTACAAACTAAAGTATACTACAGTATTTATTACAGTTTATCAGTTCACTATAGTTAATACTACAGTACGCTGTAGCATTCATTAAAGTGTTGTAAATACTATACAGTACTATAATACACTTTACTATAGTATGGTTCAAAAACACTACAGTATTTATCAATACAGTTTTTTTTTTTCATGTGGCAGTGCTATGATCTACTGTTTGATCTACAGCACTGCATGACATTTGATGTCAACTAACCACATGCACCAGCCCGTTCATTAACTGTAATGGCAAACTAGATTAACAAACGCAGTTCCAACGATGAACGCATGTTACACTGGACTCAGAGAAACATGTTTCCCCGCCCTTCGAGCGCAGCCACGCCTCCTCCGCGTGACGTCACGCCCGTGTGCCGTGAGCAGACAGTAGGGGGCGTGGCAGATGACCCGCAGGGTGTTTGTGAATCTGAAGCATGCTAGGCCATTCAGTGCTCATAACTTAGCATGTCACTAAAACAAACGATCTGTGTGAACAGGTTCAGCGCGCTGCACTTTCAAAATAACTTTACCAGTCGCATAGTAAAAGCTCCCAAAGAACTACAGAAGAGTTTATCAATAATGACGGACAGATCATAAACAGACAGGTTTGCAGGTCTCTGTAGAACTTGCCAGAATTCAGCCGAAGTTGATAGAATTACACTCATCTGGAGACCAAAAACACCCATTCTGAAAAGATGGCATGCGTTGTTTCGCTTTACCTTATTTGCGGTTTGCACAAGAGGGATGTCCTCGATGCACAGAAATCAGGGATCATCTGAGGCCAGGCACATGTAGATGTATTTCCCTCCACAGCCAAAAATAAAAGTTACAATCGGCGGATTGAATCCACAGCAGCGCCGTTATCCGTCAAATTCGCTGTTTTTACACTTATTATCGATTCGTCATCTCCAAAATTGTTTTTGAGGAAAGCATTCGCTCAGAATCCTGCAAAGTGAAGCGCACTAACTGCTCCAGCGAACGCGTTACGAATTGCGACAAGCGTTTAAATTTCGTTTCTGACACCTTTGGCGCTCCATATTCAGTTTTTTTTATCGCCTGCGTAAACAAGACCGGCTGAGGTAAAGCTAAAGCAACATAAGCTCACACTTATAACTCTTTTGGCGCCATATTAATGACGTACCAAAAATTTCCGTTAGCAGCGAGCGAAGAAAAGCCCGTTATTGCGCGGAAGCATCGCAAACGGTGGAGAAAAACGCGGCGCGAGCGCTTTGCGTTACCTGTCAAGTTTGAAAATGTCCATCAAGAAGCGAGCATGAAGAAGAAAGTCAGCGGCTTCTCTCCTCAAATGAGTGAACGGGGCGGTTCGCAAAAATAATCGACCATTTTACCGTGAATCCGATGGGGGGAGCCACGAACAAACACGAAGGAGGAAATGCTGTTTGACATAATGTGACATCTAAAGTCGCACCTTTTTTCTCGTTCGGACGAGCAACTTTGCTGGGGGTTTGATACGTAACACTGACACGTACTTCGAACACGTGTAAAGTTTCTCGTGAGGGAACATTGTTACAAAGTCACGTGTGATTCAGACAAAACAATAACTGTAACCCGAGGAATGAAGTGGCTACAAAACATACCTGGAACCACAAATATCAACATATTCAAGTGGCATTTATTAAGAATCGCACGATAAAACAACAGATCTAGTCAGTGTTGTGATTGTGGTTCTTCTGCTGTGTGAAGCTGAGAACTAACTTCACACATCCACTGAAAAACCACCAAAACACCAAAGCTGTTGCACACACCTCTATGTGTGCAGAATACTTTTAGAGAATGCTGGACAAAGGGGATCAGTTAACTTGATATATTTCTATTGACATAAAGAACATTTGTAATTTATGATATTCGTAATAAGTAATCACCATGGGGTTTAAGTAATATAAGTAGGTCTAATATTTTACATTAAAATATGTGTATGTGTGTATCTATATACACTGCCTTTCAAAAGTTTGGGAGTTGTAAGATTTTTAATGTTTTTTAAGGGAGTCTCTTCTGCTCATCAAAGCTGTATTTATTCAATCAAAAATACAGAAAAAAACAGTAATATTGTGAAATCTTATTGCAGTTTCTAATATTGGTTTTCTATTTTAATATACTTTAAAATAGAATTGATTTCTGTGATGCAGCGCTGAATTTTCAGCATCATTACTCCAGTCTTCAGTGTTTCCTTCAGAAATCATTCTGATATGCTGATTTATTATGAGTGTTGAAACTTGTGATGCTGCTTCATATTTTTTGGAACCTGTGATACTTTTTTTCTTTGATTCTTTGATGAATACAAAGTTAAAAAGAACAGCATTTGTTCAAAATAGAAATCTTTTCTAACAATATAAGTCTTTACTATGACATTTATTCATTTAACACATCCCTCCTGAATAAAAGTATTAATTTCTTTAAAAAAAAAAAGAAAGAACAAATTACTGACCCCAGTAACTTTAGAATAGCATTGTATATTGTAACACAAAACTTATTTTTTTTTAAATAAATGCTGTTCTTTTTAACTTTTTATTAATCAAAGAATCCAAAAAAAATAAAAAATATCACAGGTCCCCAAAAAAATATGAAGCAGCACAACGGTTTCCAACATTGATAATAAATCAATATATTAGAATGATTTCTGAAGGATCATGTGACACTGAAGACTGGAGTAATGATGCTGAAAATTCAGCGCTGCATCATAGAAATAAATTATATTTTAAAGTATATTAAAATAGAAAACTGTTATTTTTAAATTGCAATAATATTTCATAAAATAACAGTTTTTTCTGTATTTTTGATCAAATAGATACAGTCTTGATGAGCAGAAGAAACTCCCTTAAAAAAAAAACATTAAAAATCTTACTGATCCCAAACTTTTGAGTGGCAGTGTATAGATAGATAGATAGATAGATAGACAGACAGACAGACAGACAGACAGACAGACAGATAGATGGATAGAAAAATTTGGAATAATTAAGATTTTTTATGTTTTTGAAAAAAGTGTCTTCTGCTCACCAAGGCTGCAAAAAAATAATAAATAAATAAATGAATAAAAAATACAACATATATTGTGATATATATTTTTACAATCTAAAATAGCTGTCTTCTACGTGAAGAAAAATGTAATCTATTTCTGTGATCAAATCTGAATTTTCAGCATCATTACTCCAGTCTTCAGTGTCACATGATCCTTCAGAAATCATTCTAATATGCTGATTTGCTGCTCAGAAATATTATTAATATTGTCATTTCTATTGACATAAGATTATTATAATTTATGATATTTATAATAGCAATTCAGCTCCCTAAGCAAGGGGTTTAAATAATATAGTTGGATATTATTCAACACAATTGTTTCATTTCCACTCGTTTCTGCATCCCTTTAAACAATAAGGACCATATATTGTCATATTAAGAATGTTGATGGTTATAAATAAATCTGAGTCATTGGTTTGCACCTCTACATTCAGCATGAAGACCTGCCTCGTGTTGCTTTGAAGCGTTTGAGTGATGTAGCAGTCAGAACCGCTTCCTCGACTATAACGATATATGACTCATATTAGACTAAAATGGATGTTGTAAATAATCTTTCTCTTGAGGACCACAATCTTGCAGCTGAAGCACATTTGTGTTCCAAACTATAGCGTTCACCTGACCAAGCAGACGACTCATCAGATTTTCCCCCAAGTCATATAAAACATGACATTATTTTGCCAAAGCAATCTGTTTTATCGTGAAAGGGGGCCAAAGAAAGGTAAAACTATCACGCAAATGATAATAATTATGTGACATGCATATGAAGCAACATGCAAACACATGAATACAAATCTGATTTTTATATTAAACATTCACATAATGAAGTATGTGGAAAATACATTTTTATAGGCCTTTTTTATTTTTTGTGCAAATGGGAAAAAAGCAAGGCTGTGAGGGATAGATGCACAGTGTTGTTGTGTAGCAACTTTGGAAATGCATGTTTCTAAAAAATGTCCTGGTGACAGAAAACATAGATGTAAAACAAGACCTTAAACAGGATAGTGCACACAAAAAACAATTCTGTCATTGTTTACACTCTTCCCTTTTTACAAACCTGTATGAGGTTTTTTCTTTTGCTGAACACAAAAGAAGATATTTCAAAGAATGTTGGGAAACAAAACAGTTGACGGTAGCCATTGACTTACATTGTAAACACTGTTGGGTAGATTACTTGCAAATTATAATCCATTACTGATTGCAAATTACTCAACAAAAATTATAGTAATGTAATCCATTACATTACACATTTTAGATAATATAATCAGACTTGATTACTTTTAGATTACTTTTGACCTAACTCATTTATCACATTGATTTAATCTTGTACCATAGGCCTACTGATATACAAATACATAGAGAAAGAAAATCTATTCGTTGTTAGTAACAACATGAAATGCATTAAACATTACATTACACAAATCATTTTAGAATACCAACAATCAAAATAAAACACTCATTAAAAAGATATCATGTGATCATTAACAATAACAGATAACCTTGAAAATGTAAATGTGTTAATTATTATAAGGCCTACATAAAAAAATCTCAGGGAATACTTGAAGTAAATATATTAGGTGAAAGAGGATCGGCCGACAAAAAAAGTTTAGGAATTCCTGCATTACATAGAATTAACAGATGTTGTGTGAATAAAATGTAGGCCTAATGATGTGCTAATCAATAAAATGTAACTGTAGTTGGATTACAAGTATTTTAAATGTAACATAATCCAATTACAAGGTCTTAATTTTTGGAATCCAGATTACATGTGATCAGTTTGTAAATGATGACAGAATATTCATTTTTTGGTTGACTGTCCCTTTAAGACAATACAACCTACTGACTGTATATCTATCCCTCTCAGCCTCGCTTTCATTTGAGGACAGTTTAAATGTGTGTATATATGTATATATGTATATACATATATATATATATATATATATATATATATATATATAATGAAAATCGGATATTGTTTTCCGCTGAAGTACCGCAGACTTATTTCTGCGGCTCTGTAGTGTAAGTAGGAAGAAAGATGTTATTATAACAAGAATGAGGATTGGACATTCAGCTTTAAATTTCAATCTAAACAAAATAGGAAAGCGTGAAACTGGCAGATGTGATAAATGTGGGAATCCAGAAACAGTAAAGCACATTCATCTAGACTGTGATGCGTATGAAAGAGAAAGAAATAAACTTGATCATAAATTAGTTTTGATGGGATATGATAAAGTATCACTCAATATATTACTAGGGAATAGACAAATGCAATCAAGAATTAAAGAAGAAGTGTTCAATTATCTAATAAAGACAGGAAATATGGAAAGAGTATAATTTTGTAGTAATTAAGGATTTTTTTTAATTTGATTATTTTTAGTAAAAAAAAAAAAAAATATATATATATATATATATATATATATATATATATATATATATATATATATATATATATATATATATATATATATATATATATATCCACACTCCAGATCAGTAGGGGGCGGTAATGCACCTTTAAGTTGGTTTGCCAAAACCGCCAAAAAAAAACAGAAGAAGAAGAAGAAGAAGGAGGAAGAAGAAGAGTGACGCCCCAAACATGGAGGCTATGGACGTGGAAGATTTCATCGGACAGAACCGGCAGCTGTCGGATTTAGTCGAGACGTTTCGCAGCGTTTCCGAAAGCGAAAAACACTGGAAGAGCAGGAGGGAGTTTATATTCAGAAACATCAGCGATTATGAAGACCCTCACCTGGATCAGCTGCTCGCGCTGTCGATGGTGTGGGCGAACCACGTGTTCCTGGGCTGCAGGTCAGAATAAAAGCACTGACCGCCGACACATTATAAACAATTACACTAAAACTGAAAACAATTCAAGAAACAGGTGGAAATATCAACAAACACGGAATGCTGTAATTGATAAACTGTAACGTTATACATCTAACATTTGTTACAAAAAAATTATGCAGCAAACTATTATTCTGAGAACAATACAAACCATTTTAGTGCTGTCAAACGATTAATCGCGATTAATCGCATCCAAAAGTTTTGGTTTACATAATATGTGTGTGTACTGTGTATATTTATTATGTATATATAAATACACACGCATGCATGTATATATTTAAGAAAAATATGTGACGTTTATATATTAAATATATATACACGTAAATATTTTTAAAATATATGCTGTATGTGTGTGTGTATTTATATATACGTAATAAATATACACCGTACACACACATATATTACGTAAACCAAAACTTTTATTTTGGATGCGATTAATCGTTTGACAGCACTAATTATTAACTGAGTGTCTAATAACTGAGCAGTAAATCAGCAAATTAGAATGATTTCTGAAGGATCATGTGACACTGAAGACTGGAGTAATGATGCTGAAAATTCAGCTTTGATTCACAGAAATAAATTACATTTTACAATGTATTTACATGGAAAACCGTTATTTGGAATTGTAATAACATTTAATAATTTTACTGTTTTAACTGTACAAATGTCTCGTTGAGCAGGAGAGATTTATTTCAAAAACATTAAAAATTATAATTGCATTTTAAATTTAGTTAAAAATGTTAAGTGGCTGTAATTGCATTTTATGCACTAAATACTTATATGACTATTGTGTCAAAAATGTAACTCTGAAAACATTTTTAATTTTTCAATTTTTAAGCAACTAACCTCTTGACTGAAAGCTCAAGTTCAGTTGTATTTCTAGAGCACGTTTAAAGACGGTACAAGGCCGACTAAAGTGCTGCACAACAAACAGTAAAATACAATAAAGAGAAAAAGTCAGGTGTAATTGCTGTTTGTTCATCTAGTTTCAGGGATTGTGTAATAAAATGTTAAAGACTAAAGCTGTGTTTGTAGGTATGATCCGGTGCTGCTGGAGAAGGTGAGAGAGATGGCAGAGGGGATTGTGGTGGAGGACGCTCCTGTTTTTAAGACCAGAGATGAACTGATCAAACAGCAGCAGCAACAGAAGGTAAACCATCCTGCATCCTTCAGTTAAGATGCATTGAAGCTGAAGCGTGTGTTATCTGTGGAAGCCCGTTTCTCCCACAGGATAAAATAAATGAAATGTTTTATCTCACATTTCTGAAATGTTTTCAGAGCTGCAAGTCAATGTCCCCCAGTTCAGACTTTTTCTTTCAAATTGCAACAGAAAAAGGCAGAATTGTGAGAGATGAATTTATCATTCTGAATTTATATCTTGGAATTCTGACATTTTCTTAGAATTCTTGAGTTTATATCACACAGAATTGTAAGGGGGAAAAAAGTCTGAATTGTGAGATCAAAAGATGCTATTATCCATATTTACTTTTTTTATTCTATAGTGGAAATAGGCTTCTGTAATTATTTATGCCAATGCATCAACAAGCAGATTTGCAAATATAAATGTCTGTCTGCTCATCATACAAAGTGATTTTTTTTTGCTTCAGAAGACTTACAATATGCCAGTTGAGTATTATGGATTAATTTAATCTTTAAATGTCCTTTTTGAAGCAGTTCATTGCAAGGTGGGCTTTAATAAAGCTTGGCAGTCTATGCAGTAGAAATATGAAACCTGTTTTCAGATCAGTACTCCATGGTGTTTCTTTTTGCCTAAAACTTCCAAAAAGCTGGTTGAAATTCAGCAAACTTTGGTGGAAAAATAAGTGAAGGACCAATCATTATTTTTCCAAGCAAATGGGCCCATTCCTTTACTGATTATTGATTTTTTTTTTTTTTTTTTTTTTTTTTTCCCTGTGTATAAGCAAAAGACAAAAAAGAATGAAAGTGCAGATGAACAAGATGTTTATTTGCACTATTATGGGCTGAACTGGCCTAAAAACTAAAATATCTGTAGCCATTTCAAATCAGAGGCAACCACTGCATTTTACTCATGATTCAAACAAAGATGCTGCATGCATGCAACATGAGCAGATGTTTTTTATCTCGTCTTTGCATCCATATTCAGTGTGACCAGACTCTGGCTGCTGTTAATGTCCTGTCTACAGACTTCGTAATATATTTCCACACAAATGGCATTCTGGGAAATGTGGTTTGTGTGCAAGTCTGGAACAGAGAGCAGTAGGGGTGTGCGATAATGACAAAAAATGATGTTTTCTGGAATTTTGTCAATAAAGATAATTAGATGATATTTTGCTGAGTGTGTTATTGTTGGTACTTAAGCAGTAAATTTAATTGAAATTGTAAGACACTATAGGGCTTTTACCAATCAGAAGAAATCAATATCAACAAAATTTGTGTTTGCAGTGCAGAAATGGCACAGAATCTGCATCTGAAGTGGCATTTAGATGACTGTTTAATGCAGGACATGAATGCATTCAACCTGCAGTTACAAATGCATTCATGTTTTGATGCTTAAAAAAAAAAAAAACATTGAATTGATACACTGATATTCAAACTGATATTCAAAGTTTCTGCAGATTTTATGAAGGTAAATTTAAGACTTGAAGACCAATTTTAGGAATAAATTCAATGGAGCACAATGTGTCAATATGGTCTCTAAATGCAAATGTCTTTAATTAGCAACGCTTCAAAGTTTGAAAACACACAAAATCTTCCAACCACCAGAATATGGAAATAACTTTTACTCATCGCACTGCAAACAGTGCTGTTCTTTCTCAGTATTTTTGTTGTTTTCCAGGGCAAACATCTAAAGATTCTTAAATCGAGATATATTTACTACAGAAGCAACAGTCGTTTTTTTTTTTTCTTTGAAACTGATCAAAATGAAGTGTTTATGATCGAAAGAACAAATATCTACTGTTTAGCTCAGAAATTCAAAGGGAAAACAACTTTTTATGCCCCATATTTGTTCTTGTTTTAAGCATAAACTTACTTAATTTACTTCAGTTTCTCAGAAAACAAGGCTTTTTGCATCTCAAGTGAATGTATGTTAATTTAAGGATGTTTAGATAGTTGTATTGGAAAACAAAACAAAAATACAGAGATATTCATTTTTGAAATACATGCAACATTTCACGTGGAAGGGCGAATTAAGAATGTAGATCAGAACTCAAAAAGCTGTAGCACTGGCCAGTTTTGCACAGACAAGCAGCGCTAATCATTTACTAATTTTATAGTTGGAGAAAAGGAGGAAACATGATAAAATGCCTAGAAAGAAAGGCATTTCTATTCACAAATCATGAGATGAAGCAGGTGTTGAAGCACTCTATGCATCCTCAGATGGGATGCACAGTGATATGACCAACCCAAATATAATTAAATATATTGCAAATAATCTGTTCTGTCTTTTCTGCAGAGGTGACGCCTGCACGACTCGTGTTGTTTTAGCAGCATCATTATTACATCCACTTGACAAGGAACTGATGAAGAACTGCCTTGAGATCTGTGGATCATCACTATTTGAGTCACACCAACTTGTAATAACATCTAGCTTGTTTTATCCCTAGCTGTACATATGATGACCTGTTTTTTTTTTTTTTTGTGGTATTTTTAAAATGCTTATTATGCATGTTTTAACAATTAGCTACAATAAAAATTAATGCATTCTCTTCGCTCCAAGTCTGAAAAATGTTTTATTTTTCTTTTATACAGCATATCAGAAGTATAAATGTTCTTATGATAAATTCACAAAAACTAAAACATCCCCTTAACACTCTCATCCAAGCATTACTCGCGTGTTCTCTCAAAACTCATCGCTGCGTGTCAGACGCACATGCTCTCGTTTTATTAAACTGAAGCATAGACACGTGAGCATCGAGATGCATCGTCAAATACAGATACAAAAGTCTTCAGGTGCATTTAAAGGCAAAACAGGCATGTCATCAGTTTTCAAATATATTAATGATGGTCTACTGAAGAACTTAGAGATGGACATATTTAGGGATTGCACTCGGACAACATTGCATTGCATTCAACTGCATCAATCTGACAACAGTATGATTCAAATTTTGTTAGCAATAACTTATGCACTTAAAAAAATAAATAAGCACACAAATGTTGTCGATTTTTGTCAAATGCATTTGCAAAGAAGTGAATAATCCTATGAATGGTGATGGCGTTACGAGTCGACCCAGCTCTGCTCCACGATGGCTGACACTCTCTTCTCATATTCACGCTTGTTCTCCTGGTAGAGCTGAGCCGCTTGACTGTTGGCTGGGCTGTTTGGATTGGGCTCGTCTAATAGAGACTAAAAACAACCACACAAATCTGAACGAGTGTTCAATCTCACAACACCATTCAAGAATAATACATGCAGCTCATATTTCACCCACAAATCACAAGAGTTCAGTGCTTCAAGACTCGTATTGTTTGTTAAACCGAGGACAAAAATGGTGATAAAAATATTAAAACAATATTTTTTCCTGCTTTCACTGACATCTTTTTACCAACTAGGCATCAGATTTTCATGTTGCAATAATTGCTGAAGCTGAAATATGTTGGTAACACTTTACAATAAGGTTCGTTAGTTAACTACATTAGTTAACATGAACTAAGATTGAACAATACTTCTACAGCATTTATTAATCTTAGTTAATGTTAATTTCAGCATTTACTAATGCATTATTAAAATCACAAGTTGTGTTTGTTAACATTAATGCACTGTGAATAAACATGAACTAACAATGAACTGTGTTTTGATTAACTAACATTAACAAAGATTAATAAATGTGTTGATCACTGTTCGTTCATGTTAGTTAATACATTAATGTTAATAAATGACACCTTATTGTAAAGTGTTACCGTGTTATACTGTAACAGGTATAATAACTCTGCTTTCTTATAACAAAAAGAACTTTTTTTGTGAATCGATTAATTGTATTTAAATGTTTCAAACAGATTAAAGCACAAAAGAATTTTAAACAATTCGTAATACTTTACAATAAAGTCTCATTAATAAACGTTAGTTAATGCATTAACTAACATTAACAATGAGAAATGGTTACTTTTGTTACAGAAGTTAACGTTAATTCAAAAAAATACAGCTTAGTTCTTAACTCAGGTCCATTAAATAATAGTTACTAATGTGTTATTTAACATTAGCTGGGATTTAAAAGTGCTTTATAAGTAGTTTTCATTGTCAGTTAACTTATTAATGAATTAATGTTAGCATTACAGCAGTGTAGATGGGAAAAGTATTTAATAAAATACATTCTAAAAATCGGAATAATAGTTATTAGCTGTATTTTGTAGTGCCTTCGATAATAGTATGCATGTTCATTATTGTGATATATTGTATTTTTGTATATCGCACGTGCATTACCAACACTATTCCTTCTCATAACTACCAAAAATTCATTCATTGTCAGGATTTAAAGCAATAGGAACAATGCAGATATATATACATACACATGCATTTTAATCTAAAATATCGTTATTGAATAATAAAATACACTTGTAAGACGTTTAACGAGAACAAACCCATCATGCACCTGGATGGATGTCAGAATGGAGGAAACGTCATACGTTGGACTCCAGCGATTCTGAAGAATGTCTAAACATATACTGCCATCTGCATAGACTGACAAACACAATATCATTCATCAGAAGCACTGCAAACGCTGATCGGCCAGCATTGCTCCAGAATACACTGTCAGCTGCTCACCATTTGGGTGAAACATTTTGGAGATAAAGCGAACCGTAGGAGGCTTGTTAGGATATTCTTCTGAAAATTCAATAACCAGCTTAAATGTTCCTGTGCGGAGAGAGAGAGATTTCAGATGAGTACAAATAACATCGACACGACCTTCAGACACATCTAGCAGCAACCTCTTTGTGGCACGGTCAGTAAAAAAATCATGTACAAATGACTAGGACTGCAACAACTAATCAATACAAAATAATCAACGACAAATTCAATTAGTGACTGATCCCTCTGATCAAATTGAAGTCTGAGCCTTTACGCACAATAGAAATAATTACGTGATTTTCTAACATTTACAGTTAAGGATATAAACCGAAAAATTTTAAGATATTTTTCTATTTTTATGCAACGGAACATGCTGTTCAAAACTAATTATATTGTCATTAAAAAACAAGACTGTGCATCAGACAGTGTAATATTTTGCACATTTTTCTAAAATACAAACTTTTGAACGGCAGTGTATATTGTTAGAAAACATTTCTATGTTCTTTTTAACTTTTTATTCATATTCAGTCATGGCCAAAAATATCGGCACCCTTGGTAAATATGATCAAAGAAGGCTGTGAAAATTAATCTGCATTGTTAATCCTTCTGATCTTTTATTTCAAAAAAAAAAAAAATAAAAATAAAAAAATCACAAAAATCTAACCTTTCATTGGATAATAAGAATTTAAAATGGGGGGAAATATCATTATGAAATGTTTTTTCTCAAATACACGTCGGACACAATTATTGGTACCTCTAGAAATTCTTATGAGTAAAATATCTCTGAAGTATATTCCCAGTCATATTCACAATTTTGAGCACTCCAGGGTGATTATGAACATGAAATTATCCAGCCATGGCTTCCTGTTTCACAGAAATATAAATAGGAGGGAAAACAAAGCCCAAATTCCCTTAATCATCCATCACAATGAGAAAAACCAAAGAATATATTTCTGATGTGCAGCAAAAGATAATTGAGCTTCACAAATTAGTGAAGTGGCTTTAAGAAAAGAGCTAGAGCAGTGAAAATTCCCATTTCCACCATCAGGGCAATAATTAAGAATTTCCAATCAACATAAAATGTTAGGAAACTGCCTGGAAGAGGACGTGTGTCTATATCGTCCTAATGCACGGTGAGAAGGAGAGTTTGAGTGGCTAAAGACTCTCCAAGGACCACAGCTGGACAATTGCAGAAAATAGTTGAGTCTCAGGGTCAGAAAACCTTAAAAAAAAAAAATTCAAACAGCACCTACATCAGCACATGTTGTTTGGGAGGCTTTGAAGAAAAATTCTCCTAGCTCATCCAAAAACAAACTCCAGCATATTCAGTTATCAGACACGACTGGAACTTCAAATGGGACTGGCTTCTATGGTCAGATGAAACTAAAAAATGAGCTTTTTAGCAGCAAACACTCAAGATGGGTTTGGTGAACACAGGGATAAAAAGTACCCCATGTGTGCAATGAAATATACTGCTGTATTTTTGATGTTGTGGGCCTATATTTCTGCTGGAGGTCCTGGACATCTTGTTTAGACACATGGCATCATGGATTCTATCAAATACCAACAGATAAAAAATCAGTAAGTGACTGACTCTGTTAGAAATCTTATAATGGGCCATGTTTGGATCTTCCAACCGTACAATAATCTAAACACAAATCTCAAAAACAACACAAAAATGGGTCACTGAGCACAAAACCAAGCTTCTGCTGGTCATTCCAGTCCTCTGACCTGAATCCTGTAGAAAATGAGTGGTGAACTGAAGAGAAGAAGCACCAACATGGAGCTGGGAATCTAAAGGGTCTGGAGTGATTCTGGATGAAGGAATGGTCTCTGATCTCTTGTCAGGTGTTCTCTAACCTCATCAGGCATTATAGGAGAACATTTAGAGCTGTTAAACTGGCAAATGGAGGTTTCAAAAAGTATTGAATAAAAGTGTGCCGTTAATTGTGGCCAGTGTGTATTAGAGAAAAACATTTATTTCATAATGATATATTTACCCCCATTTTAAATTCTTATCCAATGAAAGGATAGATTTTTTTTTAATTTTTTAAATAAAAGATCAAAAGGATTAACAATGCAGATTAATTTTCACAGCCTTCTTTGATCATATTTACCAAGGGTGCCGACATTTTTGGCCATGACTGTAAGAATTCTGGAAAAAGTATCACAGTTTCCAAAAAAAATCAGCATATTAGAATGATTTCTGAATGATCATGTGGCACTGAATACTGGAGTAATGATGCTGAAAATTCAGCTTTGATCACAGAAATAATTATATTTTAAAGTATATTAAAATAGAAAACTGTTAAAATTGCATTAATATTTCATGATTTTTTAATAAAAGCCTTGATGAGCAGAAGAGACTTCTTTAAAACATTAAAAATCTTGAGATTATATAAATAGATAATAGAAATCACTATTGGAACACAGCCCATTAATGCATTAATGTAGAGACTACAGTTTATAAACTATGAATTAACTATAAACTAACAGTTTGCATATGATTTAATATTGAATAATACTGAATTACTTTAAAACTATTAATTGTTTAGTAATCATTAATAATTGGATTTTTTTTTTTTTTAACAAACTAATCAAATAAATAATGATCACACTTTATTTTAAGGACCAATTCTCACTATTAAATAAGCATTAACTACAACTCTGGCCTCAATAAGATCCTAATTTGCTGTTTACTAATAGTTAGTAAGGTAGTTGTTAAGTTTTTAGGTATATGGGGTGGATTAAGGGATCTAAAATATGACTATGCAGAATAAGACATTAATATGTGCTTCATAAGTAAGTACTAATAAACAGCCCATATGCTAGTAATATGCATGCTAATAAGCAACTAGTTAATAGTGAGAATTGGTCCTTAAAATAAAGTGTTACCGAAATAGGTCCAGCAGATCCACTAATCATCAATACAGCTGTTAGTTGCAGCCGTAAAAATGACACATTAGGAGTAAATACGTCAGGCGTTAGGAGCCCTGCAAAGCTTATAAAAGCTTCTCAAAATTCAATAACTAATGCTGAGTCCATGGTTATTAACTATTATTTATTTGGAGGAATCAATGACTGGCTCACCGTCTTCAAAAGGAGTTCCTACAGGCCTGCAAGCAAACAAAGGAACAATGCTAATGTTCTTCAAGCATAAACACAGATCCACATCTCTTCATGCACAGCAATGCTCCGCTGTTGAATATCAGTTCATTTCAGCAAACATACCCAAAAATCACAGCGTTCCACAGCATGATGTTGTTTTCTGAAGGAGCTCCACTCACACCAGTTGGAGGATCTTCTTGAAGTCTGCCAACAAATACAAACAAGCTTATGGGTTATATACAGGTGCATCTCAATAAATTAGAATGTCGTGGAAAAGTTCATTTATTTTAGTAATTCAACTCAAATTGTGGAACTCGTGTATTAAATAAATTCAATGCACACAGACTGAAGTAGTTTAAGTCTTTGGTTCTTTTAATTGTGATGATTGTGGAGTTTCACAATTTGAGTTGAATTACTAAAATAAATGAACTTTTCCACGACATTCTAATTTATTGAGATGCACCTGTATTAAATATATACGAGTCAAAATCTGCTAAGGGTTAATAATGGAACAACAGTTTTAATAATTGATTTTTCACTGTTGTTTACAACAGGATCTCCATTTTCATGGGTTTAAATAAACCATTTTTGTTATTAGAGATAACAAAAATAACTTTGTGCATCAAAACCACTCCTTTTCTTGAAAAAAATAAAAAAATAAAAAAAATCAGGTCAGTGAATTTGCGACAGCTAAACATAACATTTTTGACAAGCCAGCCTCTGTGTAACACCTCATTTGATTTAAAACACAAATAAACTTCATTCTGCAAAAAAAGAAGAAAAAAAAAAAGTTTAGTTGGGGTGGGGTAAAGTTTTTAGTTTAGGATGGGGTCAACAGTGCAATTATAGATGTAACTATAGGAATTAATCACAGATTAATTTCCTATTACTTGTTTCACTTCTGTTTCAGTTTTCTATAACCATTTCTTACTATGTGTAAGTTCTTTTTTTTAGCATGTGTGTTTGGCTCAGTGTTATTTTTTAGGATTACTGTTAAAATAATGTAGTTTGATTTGTATATGTTATCTATTTTAATTTTAGCTAAAGTTGTAGTAATGGTTGTCATTTTACTAGTTTTTTTATTATGTCTGTATAGGTTATTTATTAAGTTTTACTTTTATTTAATTTTAGTTATTTCTGTACTTCAACAAACTAAATGGAAATGAAATAATATATATATATATATTTCATTTCTGTTGTGTGTACGTGCATATATGCCTGTGTGTGTGTGCATATATGCCTGTGTGTGCGCGCGCGCATATATGCCTGTGTGTGTGTGCACGCCTGTGTATGTGTGTGTGTGCATATATGCCTGTGTGTGCATGCATATATGCCTGTGTGTGTGTGCATGCATATATACCTGTGTGTGTGTGCATGCATATATGCCTGTTTGTGTGCGTGTGTGTGTGTGTGCATGCATATATGCCTGTGTGTGTGTGCGCATATATGCCTGTGTGTGTGTGTGTGTACATGCATATATGCCTGTGTGTGTGCATATATGCCTGTGTGTGTGTGTGTGTGTGTATATGTGTGTGTGCATATATGCCTGTGTGTGTGCGTGCATATATGCCTGTGTGTGTGTGTGCGCATATATGACTGTGTGTGTGTGCGCACGCGCGTATATATGCCTGTGTGTGTGTGTGCGTGCATATATGCCTGTGTGTGTGTGTGTGCGTGCATATATGCCTGTGTGTGTGTGTGCGCATGCATATATGCCTGTGTGTGTGTGTGCGCATGCATATATGCCTGTGTGTGTGTGTGCGCATGCATATATGCCTGTGTGTGTGTGCGCATGCATATATGCCTGTGTGTGTGTGTGTGCATGCATATATGCCTGTGTGTGTGTGTGTGCATGCATATATGCCTGTGTGTGTGTGTGTGTGTGTGCATGCATATATGCCTGTGTGTGTGTGTGCGCGCATGCATATATGCCTGTGTGTGTGTGCGCGCATGCATATATGCCTGTGTGTGTGTGTGTGCGCATGCATATATGCCTGTGTGTGTGTGTGTGCGCATGCATATATGCCTGTGTGTGTGTGTGTGTGTGTGTGTGTGCATGCATATATGCCTGTGTGTGTGTGCGCATGCATATATGCCTGTGTGTGTGTGTGCATATATGCCTGTGTGTGTGTGTGTGCATGCATATATGCCTGTGTGTGTGTGTGTGTGTGCGTGTATATATGCCTGTGTGTGTGTGTGTGCGTGCATATATGCCTGTGTGTGTGTGTGTGTGTGTGTGTGTGCGTGCATATATGCCTGTGTGTGTGCATGCATATATGCCTGTGTGTGTGTGTGCGCATGCATACATGCCTGTGTGTGTGTGTGCGCATGCATACATGCCTGTGTGTGTGTGTGTGTGTGTGTGTGTGTGTGCATGCATATATGCCTGTGTGTGTGTGTGTGTGTGTGCATGCATATATGCCTGTGTGTGTGTGTGTGTGTGTGTGTGTGTGTGTGCATGCATATATGCCTGTGTGTGTGTGTGTGTGTGTGTGCATGCATATATGCCTGTGTGTGTGTGTGTGTGTGTGTGTGTGCATGCATATATGCCTGTGTGTGTGTGTGTGTGTGTGCATGCATATATGCCTGTGTGTGTGTGTGTGCGCATGCATATATGCCTGTGTGTGTGTGTGTGTGTGCGCATGCATATATGCCTGTGTGTGTGTGTGTGTGTGTGCATGCATATATGCCTGTGTGTGTGTGTGTGCATGCATATATGCCTGTGTGTGTGTGTGCATGCATATATGCCTGTGTGTGTGTGCATGCATATATGCCTGTGTGTGTGTGCATGCATATATGCCTGTGTGTGTGTGTGCATGCATATATGCCTGTGTGTGTGTGCATGCATATATGCCTGTGTGTGTGTGTGTGTGTATGCATATATGCCTGTGTGTGTGTGTGTGCATGCATATATGCCTGTGTGTGTGTGTGTGCATATATGCCTGTGTGTGTGTGTGTGCATATATGCCTGTGTGTGTGTGTGTGTGCATATATGCCTGTGTGTGTGTGTGTGTGTGTGCGTGCATGCATATATGCCTGTGTGTGTGTGTGTGTGTGTGTGCATATATGCCTGTGTGAGTGTGTGTGCATATATGCCTGTGTGTGTGTGTGTGTGTGCATATATGCCTGTGTGTGTGTGTGTGTGTGTGTGTGTGTGTGCATATATGCCTGTGTGTGTGTGTGTGTGTGTGTGCATATATGCCTGTGTGTGTACATACACGTAGTTGTTTTTGGTGTCTGGCTTAGTGTTATGTTAGAATCATTATTATACTCTTAAACCTTTTGTTCTCTTAATATTTTGAATTGTTTGTAGCTTTTTTTTGTTTTCATTTAAAGTCCATGTAAAGAGAATTCTGAGAATTGTTTCTAAACACATTACAAATGTTAGAAATGTACTGCTGAAACACATTACAAAGACTCTGAACTATGTAATTAGTACTGAATTGTGGAGTTAAACCGTTAAACAGTTTTTCACCAATTCTGTGTTCAGGATTTTTTGGGCGGGGCTAAAACGGTGGCTCGATGACGCAATGGAGCCACCGAGCGTGGCCCCGCCCCTAACACTATAATAACTGTGTTGAGAGGTCAAGTTCTTAGTTTGTCTTTTTGAATGTCTGTGATGTTAGATATACAGACTCTAGGCAGGGACGGTTCTAGGGTGAATGGATACCCGGGTCTTAGCCCAAAGACATCAATATATGGCAGAATACATACAATTTAAAAACATGGAGCGTTTACAATTCGCATCTAAAAACGCATGGAGACGCGAGCTGTACCGTTTTCTCTTCTTTCAAAGCGGACCGGAGCTTGCGCTCTCGTGGTGTTAGCCGTTGCTAAGCAACCATGAGCCGCGCTCGCCTTGAAGACGAGAAGGTTTGAACTCACTGCAGCGCTGACGCACGTCTACAATTAAATAACGCACTTGCACGCTCAAACATGTATGGCTGTATAAATCCAATTAAGCTACTAGAGGTAGCATCAGTAGCATCCATTCAGGTTGTTGCGGTATTTGACAGTTGAGAGAGACATCCGCTTTCCCGCGAGTGGGCGTGGTTTCAGCGCCGACAGCGGACACGCCCCCAGCGTTTGAGAGCAGAGACTCCTGCTTATTTTTCAAAGATTTTAATAATTTATTTTAGTTACTTGGCGGGTTTTTTTAATCATTCAAATTTGGCTGGGTGGTTAATAACACATTTTTCTGTTGTGTGACAAACTCAGAACACATTTTAATATCACTTTACACGGACTTTAAATGTTTAGAAATTTTGTTGTATGCGTTTGTCTTTTTAATTTAATTATATTTTTTAATGTGTGTATATATAGTATTTATAAAGTTTTAGCTTTTAGTTTTGGATCAGTTTTAGTTGTTTTAATACTACAATCGATTGTTTCTGTTGTTCTCATTTGCAAGTCACTTTGTCATTTAGCAGACGCTTTTATCCAATGTAAATTACAATCAGTAATTACAGTTTAAATATTAATTCAAAGTAAACGTATGTGCATTGCATCAAGTACACAGGCTAGTAGGTAAAGACACTTAATATAAAGTGGGTCTATTTTATATGAAAACAAAGAGTTACAGTAAATCCCGAATGCCGACTGTGGTGCTATTTCTGGTTGATTAGCAAGAGCTGTATCTTCAGACCTACACGACATTCGTGGCCTAAACAAGCTTGTCTACGATGCCCACAAATGCTGTCGACCCTGACAAAAAGTACTGTGGTGCTGTACTATGGTATTTAGATAAACCCATCGCGACCGAGCTCTTGTTCTGCTCGTGCTAGCGCAGGCCTAGCGGCTAGCGCTGCTAACGGCTAATCCTGAGTATAAACACAGCCCGCCTGAGGCCTCACACCGACACACAACACTCGTCTGAAGACACAAACCTCTTAAAGTCTCTCATGAGCCGCCGTCTCGCCGGAGTAGACATGCTTTAATGACGGCTGACTGTCATAAAACGAGCAGAAGAGCGTCAGATTCAGGAGGAGAGGGGCGACGCGCCGGTGACGTCACCCGTGACGCAACAGCCGCAGAGGCCCTCCTTTTGACAACACTAACTTCTTCAAAGGTGTTCTGTTTTTCAAAAGTAATTTTGGTTATACTGTAAATCTGTAAGACTCTTAAAATGTAATTCTGGAAGAAAACTGTTTGATTTATTGCAGAAATTTCAATTATTAGAAGAACCTATTGTGTAATTCTTTTTCTTTCTTTATTTTCTCTCTTGAGGTTTTATTTTTTGTTGTTGTTGTTGTTTTTATTATTATTTGGATTGGTGCTCTGTTCTTGAGGATCTTCTTACAATCTTGTATTGCCTTATTGTAAGTGTATTTTTCAATTAAAAAAAAATAAATAAAAAAATAAGCACAATTTTTCACCCCACATCTATTTCATATGGAATAACAAGGACATATTATTTAAAAACAAATCTTTATTCTATCATACTTGGTTCAAGGAAGGTATTCTTTTAGTAAGACAGTTAGTTAATTCCCATGGGTACTTGTTGTTGTATACTGAATTTCTTCAGAAATTTCATTTACCTGTTAAACCAAGAGAATTTGCTATTGTTTTTGACGCAGTTCCAAAGAGTGTGATGTTACTTCTAAAAAACTGTATTTCAGAAGAAATCAGCATGGTTTCATTGAAAATGTTGATGTTTTAAGACAACAATGTAGTAATAAGATTATAAGGAATGCTCTTTGTTCTGTGTCTTTACCTGCAGCAAGGTTTTTTGGTCTTCTTTATTTGGTAATATCTCTTGGGTTAAAGCATGGAAACTGCCAAATAAGTTTTGTATCAATAACAAAATTAAGGAAGTGTCTTACTTCATAGAATTTATCCTGCTAAGCATGTTTTGGAAAGATTTAAGCTTAACATTTTGTATACCTGTGAATTTTGTGGTCAAGAAAAATAAACTATTTTGCATCTTTTTTTCATTGTATTTACTCGAGATTATTTTGGAAGGATTTGGAATTCTATATTAACAGAAAATTGGAGCGTATGATAGAAATTTGTATATTTGATGTACTTTTTTATACAGAAAAGGAACATTTTAATTGTAAAGAACAAGATGTTATAAATTTGTTTATTTTGCTAGGAAAATTCCATATACATAAGAAGAAGTGGGCTCAATGTAAACCAAACTTTGTACATTTTATAGATGACTTTAAATTATATGTAAATCTCTTGGAACAAACAAAAAACAAAAAAGCACTGAAAACATGTAATGCTCTGAAAACACTGAAATTTCTGTAAATCTCTTCCCTTTTTTCTTTTTTTCTTTCCTTCCTTTTTTCTCTGGCAGCTAATGTTTATTTGATCATGTGAATATGTAATACCTCTTGTTCTTGTGGCATTGAATAAATAACGCATTAAAAAAAAAACAACAACACAACAACACTAACTTCTTTTTTTTTCTGGCAGTGACCATGCTATCGATCTTGTTGTTAATTTATTTTTGTTTTTTTTGCATTGTAATTTTTTATTCATAAAACTTAGATTTGATGTCTTTCTTGCAGAGATTTTGCTTATTGTTAAATCTCTTAAACACATTGATAACAATAAGAATAACAAGTTTATTAAGGCTTATGACGATATTTTTCTTACTGATTGATTGTCGTTGGTTTGTTTTTGTTTTTTTATTGTTCTTTTTTCTCCTTTGTTATTGTATGTCAGTGTAGTGCTGTTTCATGTTTTCTTTTTGTCTTGCCATAAAAAAAAAAAAAAAAAAAGACAACACTAACTTATTTGTTGACCAAAGACTTCAAACAAAGACGTCAAACAAAGACAGTCATTCAGTTATTAATAGATCTCAGATTTCTTTACCTGCTTGTGTGAGTTTTTGGAATAACATATTTAGTGATATAGAATGGGAAGACTTTTGGCTTCTTCGACAAAAATTCTTCTTATCTAATAAAGTTGTTGAAGTCTCTATCAAAATTATTCATAATTGCTATCTATTTACATTGTAAACTACAAACTTGCTAAATTTAACAATAGTATTTCCCCCAATTGTTCCTTATCCCTTCAGTCTGAAGAAACAATCAGTCATTTGTTTTGGGACTGTGCTTATTGTAAAGTGTTTTGGATTGACTTTTCCAATTTTGTTAAAAAATATTTATATCCAAATTTTAGTATAACCCCAAAAATTGTGTTTTTTGGTTACTCTTTGAATTTAGACCCTTCTCACTGCAAATTTATTATTAATCTATTGCTATTTCTTGCTAAATTTTACATTCATAAATGTAAATTTTCAAAGAAAACTCCTTACTTTTTTATTTTCAGGAAAGATTTTGATGTGTATGTAAAGTCTTTAAGAAACTCTAATAATTCTATTGCATGTAAGACTCTTTCATGGTGTAAGTCTTATAAACTGACATAGTATGCTTTGGATTATTGTTTGTAACCCTCAGTGTCTTTTGTTCTTACTTTGTCTTTGTAATCGTATTTGTTGTTCTGTTATTGCAAGTTTTCGGGCTCTATCACGTGTTTTTGATTGAGGACTCACTTGTCACTTCACTTTTTTTTGACTAGTAATAAACAATTCCACAGATTTTCGAAACAATAACATGAGGATTTTTAATGATGAGGTGATTTGCATTCCTCTTCTTATTAATGTTTGTGTTTTTATTTTAATCATAGCTATAAAATTTTATATACATTATATATATACATTTTATTTATTTTTTTTAGTTTATTTATCCTTTTTTAACTTATGCTTACCCTCTTTTATGTGTGTTTTTCTCTTGTTTCTGTTGCTCTTTAATGTTCACCTGAAGGTGTTGGTACAGTATCATTAAAAAACAACGCAGTGGCAATTATTTTATTCATATTTATCTTTTTGTTTAACTAGTAGGTCTAATTAAAAATGACACTGATTCTTAAAATAATATTAGATTTTTTTTTCAGCGATTTGAATAATGTGGTTTAGTTTGCTCTCCTCTAGATATTAATATATTTCCATCTTTCATTAATTTAATCATTCTAATTAATTTAATATGACTTTTTAAAAATTGTTTATATTTTTAAAAATAATTTATATGTTAAAATTATTATTATTTTATTAATTTATATTTAAAAAAAATTTAAATATATTTTATTTTCTTGTAATTTTTTTATGTTTGCCCTCTTTTGTATGTTTTTTCTCTTGTTTGTCAGATGTTCTGTTGATGCTCTGTAATGTTCTCCAGATGGTGTTTGTACAGTATCATTCCTGTTTCTTGAAAATATAAAACACAATGGCGCTTTCAGTGCTAAAATAGTTTTTACACTAAAAAAAAAAGTTACTTATTCCTTGAGGCACAATTTTTCTTTTCTTTTTCTTTTTTTTTTTTCTTTTTTTTTTGCTGCGTTTTTCAAAATACTGAACTGTTCTCTACATTAGACATAAAACTAACATCTGTTGTGTGTGGTTTGGAAACACTGCCATTCAAAATGCCACTCATTTACTGATTACACCAAGTGTGCATGAGAAAACACTTATAGCTGTTTACTGAGAAATCAACTTTTTCTTTACACTAATGAGGCAATTTGTTTACAGTGTCTTCTATATCTTCTATTATGGCTCATTTTCTTTACACAGAAAACCCCAAAACACACAAAATGCAAAATGTCACACATCTCTTACAAAAGCAAATACCTTATTCAAAACTATGTGAACTCTTCTCAAAATAGTGTTGTTGCAACATAACTGGTTATGCATGCCAACTACAAACAGACGTGACAAATGACAAAAACATGTCTGTCTTTTGCTTGTTCAGTGTGTGGCAAAGTGCACAAGTTTGTCATACAGTATCATGTGCACAAATGCTGTATATACCATATGTTTATATTCCTACACAATTACACTATAAACAGCCATCTGAAAGATTTAGCCCTTTAAAAGATTGGTATAATTCTAACATTACATCAGAAGAGTAAAATGATGCGCAGATTTCATTTCATAAAAAGAGATAAACTTTGTTTCATGTTGACTTTAAGGTTTTGCGCAGAATAAAAAGTGAAAACTAAGAAAGTGAGAAAAACCAGTTGAAAAATGTGCTGCAAATATACAGTGTTTTGCAGGTGGAGGAGTATGAATGACAAAAGAGTTCATGGGTTTTTATAAGATGCGATTTCTGTGATTTTTGGAAATGTGGTTACTGAATGCATTAAATGTGAAAACGATGAAAATAATTCATAGTTTGATAGACTTATGTTTCACCAACTGTGTGAAAAGTTGACCAATATTGTTTAGAAATGGAAAAACTAAAATTAAATAAATTTTAAATTAAATAAAATTAAATATAACACCAAACACACATGCAAGAGTGAATGTGCACGGATAAATCGTTTATAATAAACACATTCCATTAAAAATAATAATTGCGAATTTTGATTTCTTCTACAAAATGAAGTTTCCTCACTGACCAGTTATGAATGTAATATGTATTAAGAATTATAAACAGAAAATGATGAAGCATCATTACAAAATAATAGGCTAGTTTATCTCTAAATTTTTACATAAACATTCATTTAACCGTTGACGAAAACGCCCAACGACGAATTTGGGAACCAATCGGAAATCTAGAACAGCTCCGGTCGGCCAATCAGAGCGGGGCAGCAGCTGTGAGCGTCCAATCAGCGTCGAGCCGGCTCTCGGCGACTGCTGTGAGGAAGGCTGAGGTGAAAACAACTGTGGCTCAGGGTGGGTCTCTGAAGGCCGCTTCTCATTTCCTCACAAGAGGAATTCCCTTAATTAATTAATTATTTCACCCTCCCTGGCCACATGTACGTCTCAAAGTAATCTTTCGATAAAAGGTGGATATTCGTGGAAAGCTGGGTGAAGTTACAGACATGGACGAAAAGGCGTTTTCGAAAGAGCTCGATCAATGGATTGAACAGCTCAATGAATGCAAACAGCTCTCAGAAAACCAAGTCAAGAGTCTCTGTGAGAAGGTATGTGTGTGTAATACAGCATCAACATCGAGTTTCGGTGTTTATTTGGTTTTTCCGCGTCAGCCGCTGAGTTAACGTTACGTTACAAGATGGCGGAATTTTAAACGGACCCTACACTCACAAAAACTACGATTGTTCTTAATATTGTAGACAAAACACCACACAAGCCGACTAGTCTTCTGTAAATATTTTATGAAATCACTTTTGGTGAATATTGAGTTGATTCGTGCGGTTTATGAATTAAAGCTACAGTAATAATCAATCTACGGGAACCCGCAGTAAACCGCGACTTGATAGTAACTTACGTTACTAAATCTTCTGTTGTGATAAAAACAACATGTTTGTTTGTTTGTTTGTTTGTTGTCGAGAGTTTCTACATGTATAGATGTTTATTTGAAAACGCGACGCTGCTTCCTCGTCGCTCGCGCTCTTAAAATGGCGTCTGTGTATCTGACCATCATCTGATGAGCGGCGCGCTGTTATCCAGCGCTCTCTGGACTTTTATACTCCTTTAACATACTTACTCAATCGTGCAAAAGTGTGCATGTAACTTAGGTGTGAGCCAAGAGTGTGTGAAAGGTTTGGTTGCATTTTGGGGGACGCTTGAAGATTTAACCATGATTTTGTTAGTTGTGCTCGGATTACTCATGAAAAAAACTCTCTAGCAAAAGAAAAATAGCTATTAAGTCACAGCAGCTTATTTTATATTCAATATATTCCTAGGTGCACCAATAATATAAGTTAATGAGGGCAAATATGTGGCACACTAATCTCGCAATCATGTATTATCATGTGGATTGATAAAATCAGTTAAATAATCAAAAATAAGTAATTGGAACTATATAGAATCTATTAAAGAATTATTTTTTTTAATTATAATCTCACTATGGGATGAGTGAGAAATGGGTTTTAATTTGTTATTGTGTTTATTTATTTAACATTGCCCTTCATTGATTTGTAACAGCACTGTTTTACTAATGAACTTTCTGAAGCTGTATTTTCAATTAATGGACATCTGTTCTTTTTTTCCATCCTACACCTGAGCCCAATTCTTGGTTTTTGTATGTGAATGCCTATTTTGTGGTTTTTAATCTGTTTTATTGTGTATGTTGGAAATGCATAGTATAACTCTCATTCTGAACGATTCGTTTAAATTAAACGTTTAAATTTAGTAATTTTGCAATGCTTTTATCCAAAGCGACTTACAAATGAGGACAATAGAAGCAATCAAATTCAACAAAAGTGCAATAATATCTAAGATATCTAAAAAAAAGAATAGGGAACGCTAGTGTTAGAGGGTCTTTTTTTAAATAATAAAAATAATAATAATAAAACGTCAAAAGAATAGACTGTGCTAGTGTTAGAGGGTCATTTTTATTATAAATAAAAAGAAAACAAGTCGTTAGGATAGAAATAGAATAGAGTGTAAGTGTTAGGGTCAAGTGTTTTTGTTTTAATAGACCCTTTTAGGGCCGACATCACAGCACTAGCTGGAGGCAGAACTGGAGACGGCCAATAATTCAAACCAGCACAGATTCGGCGACACAAGGAGCTTAAAATATCATCATCTTGTGATGTTGGGTGCCAGAATCGATGTAGTAGAGGCTCCAATTTGAAATTTGAATGCATACTTGCTGCCACTGCCAGACAAAAAAAAGAGGACAGCTGTGGTAAAACGAGATAAAACGAGCGGACTGGACAGAAACGATCATCAAAAATGTTCGCGTTTGCAGCGCACACTTCTTATCAGAAAAGTTTAAATAAAGTATTGTATTTTGTTGTTATGGGCGCGTCTAAAGTTATGGATCTCAGTACTATGTTGTGTATGAAATAATGTCTGTGTGCATGTGTGTAAAACAACAAACTGACAATTTATATTCTTAATCATTTGTATATTGCTGTGATTAATTGTGGCTGGAATAATGTAGCTGTAAAAATAGTTGCCTGCTGACATTGAAATATATCTTCATGACTAGATAGACGTGGTGAGTTTGTCTTTACTATACGCGTTAGTTAGATGTGAGTAAAAGCGTGTAAAGGTCGGCCAATCTGGTTTCTTCCATTAAAGTTAACCTTTTCAAATAACAATCGCGGTCCTGGACAGTGAGTGACCTTACATATGCAGGTAAAATCAGAATTTATCCAGTTATTGTTTAAAAAAAAAAAGTTAACAAACTTCATAACTAGTGTTAGTGAAGCAGTCAGAGGAATCTTTCTGCCTCCACCTAAACTCCGCCCACAGAAAAACGTCACAATGTTAACTAACAGAAAAAGGGTCTATAAATAAAAAAAGAAATGAATGGATACAACAAGGGTGTCCAAACTTGGTCCTGGAGGGCCGGTGTCCTACAGAGTTTAGCTCCAACCCTAATTAAACACACCTGAAGAGGCTAATCAAGCTCTTACTAGGTATACTAGAAACTTCCATGCAGGTGTGTTGAGGCAAGTTGGAGCTAAATTCTGCAGGACACCGGCCCTCCAGGACCGAGTTTGGACACCCCTGGGATACAATATAGTTAGAATAGAGAGCGCTAGAGTTAGAGAGTCAAATGAAGATGGAAGAGATGTGTTTTTAGCCAGTTCTTGCTGGGATTGAGTTGGGCAGGTCATTCCACCAGGAGGGAGCAGTTAACAAAAGTCCGTGAAAGTGATTTTGTGCTTCTTTGGGATGGCACTACAATGCGCTGTTCACTTGCAGAACGCAAGCGTCTAGAGCAGCGGTTCTCAATTCCAGTCCTCGCGTACCCCCGCTCTGAATATTTTTTCATGTCTCTCTTTGTTAACACACCTGATTCAGATCATCCGCTCGTTAGAAGTGAGCTCCGTGCATGAACTGTCTTCCGATTGACATGCTCCCTACACAGTGTCCATTACTCCCTGAGCAGGGGAAATCCGTTGAAGTTTACTTCATTTGGGAACATTCATTCACGGATTTGTGCTGCGCCACAGCCTGCTGCGTCTTCACACACAGACGAAACTTACTAGAGAAGTGTGACATAATATACCTCTGTAAATACAACTTAAATTCACGTCTCCCACACTTAAATGCCCTTTGAATAGGGTTGGGTATCGTTTGAATTATCGATTCTGATTCTGCTTATCAATTCCTAGTTTCGATTCCAATAAGATTAAAAAATCCACTATACAAAAAAATCAAGTCAAACATTTATTCTGTCTTTTTACAAAGCATTCTGTTGCAGCTGAATAACTTGAGCAAAAATCTGCAGCCTACAGAACACTTAGGCCTACAAGAGGAACTTTTGCCTATGCTTTTAACAAAAATACCACAGCAAAAACAACTAGATTAATATACATTTCAAATATTAAAGTGTTAAAGACAAGTTAACAGTCAGTAATAAAATCGGAACAAACAAATCAATTCGTAAATAAAAATATAGATTAAAGTTATTAAATCCATTCAGTCAAGATCAGTGAATGATTTTCTTTTGTTCTTTTATTAACATTAATGACAGGCAGCGTGTTTATTATGGCGCTTTTCCACTGTGTGGTACGGCTCGGCTCGGTTTGCGTTTCCACTGCAGTTTAGTACCGCTTTAGAGTAGACGGGATTATTCACGTGTCCTTATAGTTGCACCGCCTCTACTGCCGTGACTCCTGCAAAACTTTTTCATTCCGCGTCGCTCCATCATGCTCTCGCTGGATCCGCTCTTCAGCTATCAACGAGAGGACAGTCTGTACTTCCTCAACAGGCAACGAAACAGCCATTTTTGGTTGTTTAAAAAAGGTGAGCTCATTCAAAACGGTTGCGTTCGATCCTTCGCTGGCTGTGCTGATTTAAATCTAGCGGGTCTGTTGTGTCTCGTGACGCAAGTTCAATGACGCAGGCAGTGACAATTCTCTCTGGCCAATCAGTGATCAGCAGAGTTTACACGTCACGTTTTGGTAACAGTACGGCTAGCTTGGAACCTCAGCCGATGTGGTACTAAAAAAGTACCAGGTACTATACCTACAGGGAACCCCCCCCCCCCCAAAAAGTGAACAGTACCATGCCGTACCATGCAGTGGAAAAGCTAGGAATTAGGCTGCTGTCTCTTTAACACTGAACGCACGCAGATCTAAAAATACTGTACACCTGCGTTTTCTTTCTCATCTGTTTACATTCACTTAAAGTGCATATTGCAGGTTAAATTTTTTTTTCCAAATGAATATATAAACTTGTATGAAAATACCATATGAACCTTAAATGCAGGATTTGAAAATGTTTTACAAGACATGAGGGCACAAATTTAGAAGAAAAAGTGAAGCTTTCCTTGACAGTTCTTAAAAAGGTTTTTTTTTTTTTTTTTTTTCAACATCGCTTCATATGTCACATAAGGGAGTCGTCTGCTGCGCTCTGCTTTGAGCGGTCGTGAGTCACTGTGTTTTCGGTAGTTTATTTCAATTTATCATCGTCATGGTAAATTATTGTGTTTGTGGAGGCTGCACTAATTCCAGCCTGTCAGGACATCGAGTCCACAGGTTTCCTAACAAGAAATGGGACGGTATCTTCCGAGCCTGGGTGCGTTTGTGTAGCTGAAGAGATGGGACTTCACTAATGCATCTGCTTCAAACAACGCGGTGGTCTGTAACTTAGCGATCACTTTATACCGGAGGATTATCACCCCAGCGATATGAGTTCCACATGGGATGCCGAAGCAAGAACCTAGTGAGACTCAGAGCTGATGCACACAGCAGCTTCATCGGGAGACATGATGCTCACGGATCCGTCAGAGATTCTGCTTCACAAAAATGTCAACTGTGCACTGTAAGTCTTGTTTTTTAACATTTGCTAACTACCAAATCAGTGAACATAATTATTTAAATGAGACACAACGAGATGTGTATAAGTTGTTGTAAAGCACTGCAGCTAGCTTGTAAGCATTAGCAATATAGTTTTAAAAACCGTGTAAAAACATTACTGTATGAAAAGGCATAACTGGCAGGTTAACCTCAGTTTGCTAATATTATAGCCATCAAGTCTAGTTACAGCTTAGTGACATTGTTTGCAGTGCTAATTGGTAACTTTTTTTTTTTTTTTTGGTGATTGTGGTGTGTTTACAAGGCTTTAGGAGACAGTGAAAGTAATGAGGGAGTGTGAAGATCTGAAGCAGTGGAGGCCAGCTGTTATTAACCACCTCTACTGGACTGAAGCTTCCACTCCTGATGGAGATGCAGATGTGATGCCACCCAAGTGGAAAAGCATGGTCAGCAGTGAATGTGACCTAAACTTGTGTTTGCTTCTCCCAGCATATGCCGTCTGAGAGTGTTATACTACAGGTCACCACAGGCTCCACAAGAACGCAGCACTGTCTTGTCTTCCAT
Organism: Spinibarbus caldwelli; assembly: GCA_039654775.1. Taxonomy (NCBI): domain Eukaryota; kingdom Metazoa; phylum Chordata; class Actinopteri; order Cypriniformes; family Cyprinidae; genus Spinibarbus; species Spinibarbus caldwelli. The sequence goes on along the minus strand of CM077258.1, from coordinate 27,622,422 downwards.
TACACCTGCTCCTCTTTCCAGATCCCTCCAGAGGATCAACAAGATGAGGCTGTTGGCGTGTATCTAGCACAGCTTTCATGATTTAACACGTTAACAACACATTAGTATGATACCCGCACTTAAAGATTATGTTTTTAAATGTGTCAGATGGTATATTTTTCTTTCGGTAGTATATGTTTGGTACATACATATATAGATATATATATATATATATATATATAGATAGATAGATAGATAGATATATATAGATATATATATAGATAGATAGATATATATAGATATATAGATATATATAGATAGATATATAGATATATAGATATATACACACACACAGATTTTATATATCTCTCTATCAGTTGAAATGTGTTTAGAGTTGGGTATTAACAGTGCTATGAAATGTTTGATTTAGTGCTGTATAAACAAAACTGAATTGAATAAACAATAAATGCAGATCTGCTTGATATATATCTGATGTAAACTTAATCAACAAGTTTTTATACAGTAAAACAATTTGTGATTGTGATTATTTTTTCTTGTCACCAAAATGAGGCCATTCAAAACCTTTATAAAGTCCTCTTTCCTTTATAAAGTCTTCTAATGGGTGACACAACAGCCATTGCCTGATGTGCCTACACAGAATGCCATAGGCCCAGCGGACAACTTGTCTGTATGCTGTCAATATTGATTGTCTTATACCAATGTCATCAAAAAGTGTTACTTACTGGTAGTCGTGACCTAGATATAGGTAACTTGTGATTGAGAAACAAAATTATTCAGATTGTTTTAATATTCAAGTCTTTAATTTACTATGTATTTATACATACAAGTATTTAGCTCAGAGTAATAATTTATCTCCGCCCTAAACATACATGTGTCTGCTGACCTGGAGAGGTCTATGCACCTGTCTGAAGTGCATATAGGCTATCTGTAGCACATATGGGTTCAGACAACAAGCCTCAAAGCCTGGGTGCAGACTCAGACACTGCACATCAAGTGTGGGAGTCACATTCTCCACTAAGACTCAGTATCTAACTCCCTGCACCACTGACTTTCCTCAGCTGTGACCATGGCCTCGCATTTACCACACAAACACTTCATGAAACAAAAACGTCTTTATCTCCCCCTCTCTCTCTCTCCTGCGGTAATGAGAAACCGCTATATCACGTAACGTTAATGTCGGATGTTAACGAATGTGACATGCCTAATCAACGTTTATTAGTTTCTGTTACTGGTAAGTATCAATACTCAAAGATGACCAATACTAGCTTTGCTATTGCCTGATTAAATTAACGTGTGTATATCTGTAAGCTAACACTGGTCTCTCACCAAGACACCTATCCTGTTCTCCTCTCACATCAACTCAATTTGTTTCCTCTGACCATTGTTCTGTCTAATCCTGGCCTGTCTCTGCTCTCTTGGCCGCATAGCAGGCTCATAATTGTATCTGTGGTCCATCATATGAGTGTAAATAAACATTTAAAATTTCCTCAGCGTCCGAACTGTCATTGCGATCCATTGTTTTCCTATGGTTAAAATGGACCGCTCTCCCTTTTGATACATCACTTCCGGTTTTGGCGGTTTTCAAATGCGGAAGTAAACTTCTCTCACAAAAACGACTCCAGAAGCCTTAATAGCGTATTTTAAGTATATATTATATAAGTATATTTTAAAGAAAATCTAGTTTCTACATTATTTTTCTATACATCGACTCACTGGGGTCTCTAACCTGCAATATGCCCTTTAAGACAAAAACGGCTGTATTTATGATGATATATTGACGTAGTTTTCTGCATACTGGTCGATAAATATGAAGGAAGTCAATTCTGGCCCGGAACAACCTTTTCCACAGTGGAAATGCACAGAACGGTTCGAGAACGGACACAAACCGGGAACCCACACCGCGACCGCTGTTTTCTGCGCTCGTGCTAGTGCTTCGTGTGCGCTGCACGCAAACAAGGCGCAAGTTCTTTCCGTTCCTGCAATTAAATCGTTTTAAATCACATTAAAATGTGAATGCAGTAATCGTTAAGCAGAATCGAAATGCTTGCGTCTTACCCGGTTCTTGGAAATTTGGAACCGATTCTTAAATGGAACCGGTTTTCAATACCCAACCCTACCTTTGAATGGAACATATATACGTTCACTTCGAACTGGAATCATGGCGGAATATCCTGTGATGTCCACTTCGCAGGGCACTTACGGTCAAATAGAACAAACGTCTGAAGCGATAAGAGAAACATACTAAATGTGCAGAGAGGGGGTACGCGAGGACTGGAATCGAGAACCGCTGGTCTAGAGGGCACCATGTATGAAAGTGAAAAAGTGATATGTTTCATTAAAATCTGGTGAAGCATCGGACTTCTCTGGTGACGTATGCTGGACTTCTCCAATCATTTTGTGCTCTTAAACTCCGCCCCTTCAAGCTCATCTGCATACACACGCCCACATCTCAACATCCAATTGACCTATCTATCTGTACGGTGGTCACGATCGCAGATGACATGCAGGATCAACACTGTTCATGTTTAACCATTTTAATATGGAGAGCCACTGAAATGTAGACCTTCGTTTGTGTTTTTGACCTACACTGTACATGACGTGAGAACAGCTAGCTATTTAGGTTTGTAGGTTAGCATTGACTCACTGACTTCAACGTTAGCAAGTTTTAGCCAGAGATACCTTGCTGAAGCACAAGATGCCATTAATGTTCTGCTTGAGCAGATGAAAATTGTAACTTAATGAGAGTATGACAACCAGAAAATGAACATTTTCATCTTCAATGGGATTAGAGTTTAATGCTTACGGACATTTTGCTCTGTTTTGTTTGGGTTTAGGAAATGGAATAAAATAAATTCTATTGCCTATCGTCTTTTAGGATACCTGGAATCAGTGTTACAAGTACCCCAGGCACATCGGTTTTCCATTTTTGTAGCATAAACACCATCAAACCATTGCGAAGTTCGGATCTTCCAATGTTTCTCTATGGCGCTTAAATCTAAAGATGTCCAAGTTCTGTTCCCCATGCAACTGATACTCGACTGCCATTGGCTCATCTGCGTTCGAGGGGTTTACCGATAGGTCAATTAACAACCGGTGTTAAGTCCCCACCCTGCATTTTTTATTTGTCAATAATCAATTACTATTGGATGTTTGTCACAATACGGAAGTAAAGATCTGCTCTTTTCATTTAATCGTGATTTTTGTTCTCGGGTTCCAAGATGATCAGCCGACCAATTAGAGAGTCATGCTTTAGACCTTTGCAGACTGAACTCACAGCTTGAAATCCTGTAAACTGTAGCTTATCCTTGGCTTTATTGCAGATTTGTGTCACTCATATCTTGAAAGCCAAAGAAATCATCAGCATGTATGGACAAGGCTGAACGCAGTTACTTTTTGGCATTTTCCATTCCACCTTAAATGATGTGATGTGTTCTTAACATGTTTGTGTCTACAGAGGAGTTTCATTAACAGTGAGTGTGTTCAGGATGGCGCCTAGGCTTCATATACAGTTGTTTAGGTCATTGCATTCAAAATCCAGTTGGCTCAAAATTCAGATTTTTTTTTGTTTTATATTTTTCAGTTTAAGTTTTATTAGACTGTAGGTGAGAATTTATACAGAATGCAGATTTACATTTCCCATCTGCAGAACAAAATTAAAATCTTAATGATTTTAACAGTTGACTTATGAATTAAAAGAAACCTCAATAATGTGCAATCAAGAAAAAAAGACATTTTTAAGTTTTGTCAAATAAGAATGAAGCTTTAATTGTGTAGTATTAAAGGGGTCATCGGATGCACATTTTCCACAAGTTGATATGATTCTTTAGCGTCTTAATGAAAAGTCTATAACATACTTTGGTTAAAATTTCTCAATGGTAGTGTAAAACAACACCCTTTTTACCCTGTCAAAAACAGCTCTGTTCACAGTGAGCCATTTCAGTGCATGTCTCTTTAAATGCTAATGAGCTCTGCTGACCCTGCCCCTCTCTTCCGTGGGGTGACGAGCCATTCTCATGAGACTGTACACTTTAGCCGTGGAACTTGCTAACTAGGGCCGTGCGATTGATCGAAATCATCATAAAATCACGATTTGAACGTGCACGATTTCTAAATCGCTTTATTGTACGATTCTTCCCGCGCCCCCGACCTATCCGATTCAATCAAAATGCAGTGCGCCTAAATGGAGCGTGAGAACAGAACAGACTGGGCATACAGACATAACGCCAAGTTCACACCTGTTTCACACATTCTCCGTTTGCAGTGCGTATGCGGTCCGTGTGCGTTACGTATATGGTGCAGAAGCAGCACGGACTCATTGTGCTTTCACACAGGACGCGTTTGCAGTCCGCTCCTGATCCACGGCTGTTTACCACAAACACAACATTTATCCATTATTTTGATTTCAAATCCAAACGTTGTTAGCCTATACTGAAAGTGACAACTAAGTGTTAACTATATGAAGTGGTATAAATATATAAATTTTCTGCCCCCATGTCTTGGTCTTGAATTTGTGATCATTCTAAATGCATTTTATTAGACTGAATCATGCAGCGAAAGAACGCACTGTAAATGCTCACTCGCACTAATCTAGACTTCATGCATGCACTCTGTAGGGATTTTTTGAATGTTTTTTTCAAAATACTCGATAATGTCAAATCGCACACCCCTAACATAGAGATGAATTTAAGATAGATCAAGAGGTGCATTCTAGAGGGCTGCATTGGGTTTGGGCTCCATCGCAAATCTTGCAGGAACGGGCGGTTTTACCTTTGCTGCGGGCGGGAATGGGCGGTCAGAAAATCTCGCAGGAGACCCACGGGGAATGGTGGCTAAACAGCTAAAGTCTGTCTACACTGGACGCAATAAAGCGACCGTTAAAAATCTTTTGAAATTTGTGTCAATATGTCATAAATAGAATGCGGCAGCAGTTTACTGTCTGGGATTTGTCCTGACGCTCCGCGCCGCATCAGTGACAGCATGACTAATTATAATGAGTTCTATAGTCGCGTTGCGCTGCTCGCGTAGACACGGTGTAATAGAAACACACAAAGTTGAGAAGAAAATTAAAGCGTCTGCTTACTTGAAAAAAGCAAAGCAAGGCAAGTCAGACATCAATTGTCACTGAAAAAAGTGGGAAAGAGTTTAGTAAAACTTAGTAAGTTAATGTGCAAAAGTGTTAGTTTACAACAGACATAAATCTGGCACCTCTGCCCTGAGGCAGCATACCTATTTACTTTATTTTAATAAGTTAAATTTATTTCATATTGTGCTTTGGCTTATTTACTTAAACTGTTTGTTAACAGTTAAACTGTTTGTTTAGTTAATCGTTTGGTGCGTGTGTGTCATGCAGTACATTTAAAAACGGGAGTGCCGCTAGTTGTGGCTTTGTTTTAACAGTTAATATTTTAACGTTAATAAAAAATAAAAAAAGCCCAATGTTTTTGTCACGTGTGGTGCTTTGTTTTTGCATTACTTCATCTTATTTAAATGCAATCATGTTTAAAGCCTGTTATTCAGGATGTTAACTTGAACGAATATTTAGTCTGAGTATTTGTGTACATTTTTCACAATCTCTGAGAGAAAGTCCGCGGGAGTGGACACGTGCGTGGGCGGGAGTGGAACACGCAGGTTGCAGGAGCGGGCGGTCCTGGTCAGAAATTCAGTGGGAGCGGGCAGGTGCGGATTTAAGAAAACAGTCCCACGCAGGGCTCTAGTGCATTCCCTTCAAAAACAAACGTAATCCTCTGTGTCTTCAGCGGCTCAGATGTCAGGAGTGAATGACGACTTCATTATTACGTCCAACAACAGAACACCTCAATCACTATGGAGACATTCTGGTCTACTCCTGCTCCAGCGTCGAAACAATGGTGGACTGGTGACAGCTCACTCAGGGCGGGTCTGTGATAAAACACCAGTGTCAATCAACAATCGTGGGAGGGGCCTGTGCAGAACTACAACAGCCTGATCTGAGAAAGTGATCATTATTATTGGGGATTTAAAAAAAAAAACACTGAGTGGATTTTTATTATAGGGTGGATGTGTACACACTGCCAACACACAATTATGTTCAAACAACATGTAAAAGTGAATTTTGCATCCGATGACCCATTTAAAAGCTTAAGGTAACTACTAGACTATTTAAAATATAATTAGCAGCCTCCTAGGTTGATCTTTTTATAGACCACGGCTTCACGTCACTTATTGCTTTTAAAAACGTTACAACATAAACCTGACATGGTTTCATAAAATAAACCCACAGTAATACTGTTACGTGTGTTTATAGAATATTGTACAAAGTGGCTCAGACAATCATAGTCGAGGACTGTCATAATAATAATAATAATGCTGTTGTTTTTCCATGAGTCTGCTGCTTTGCCTCTGTAGATTTTTCTGTGAGCTTTCAGATTGATTTCATTCAGCACACCAAAAAGCTCACCATCGTTTTTCTTCTCAGTGTTTATCAGGGCCTTTATGATAATAGGATTAAAATAATGAGGTTTTGTGTTATTTATTTTCTCTGCAGGCTAAAGAAATCCTGACCAAGGAGTCTAATGTGCAGGAAGTGAGATGTCCGGTCACCGTGTGTGGAGATGTTCACGGCCAGTTTCATGATCTCATGGAGCTCTTCAGAATCGGAGGAAAGTCACCAGACACAAACTACTTGTTCATGGGAGATTATGTCGACCGAGGCTATTACTCTGTGGAAACAGTCACACTGCTCGTTGCTCTCAAGGTACAGGCCTGTTTTGGTAGTTTTTGACCAATATTTCAGAAATATTAAAGGCATAGTTCACCCAAAAATGAAAATTGTTATAATTTGCTCCCCCCCTCAAGTTGTTCCAAACCTGTATGAGTTTCTTTCTTCTGTTGAACACAAAAGAAGATATTTTGAGAAACGTTAGTAACCAAACAGTTGCTGGTAGCCATCGACTTCCATAGTATTTTTTTTTCCAGACTGTGGATGTCAATGGCTACCGTCAACTGTTTGGTTACAAACGTTTTTCAAAATATCTTCTGTGTGAGTAAACGATGAAAGAATTTTAATTTTTGGATGAACAATCCCTTTAAACTAGCATTATTTGTAAATTGTGTCCATTTAAATCAGTATTTATGGTTATCCAGATTAATCACTTTAATGCATGTAGCGTGTATTAAATATAATCGTAGTTAGGGGTGCAACGGATCGTAGATGACCTGTGATCCGTACGGACCAGTTCCCACGGTTCGGCACGCATGTGATTCGCGGATTAACCATCATAGAGTGAAAGTTTATCATTTGCATGTGTTTTGTCTTGCCAAATTACACATCCAAGCAATTTCAGACCATTCATGTGAAACAGAAGTCTAATCGGGACTCAGCCGCTGCCGCACACACGCAGAGAGAGAGAGGCGCAATTCAGACAGCGCGTCAACAGATACATACAGAGTTATGTTAAAATACCCGTTTTGGCAAGTATTCTGATAAACACAGTCAGTTATGCCTTAAGTGAACATAAACGGCTGAGAAAGAAATTGGATGTATGTCAGTATTAGGTCCGTGCATTTGGCCTTAAAGAGACAGCAGCCTATAAACACCTGCTTCTCTCTGCTAATCAAACAACACAGCTTTAACAAAGATTAATCTGTATTTAACTTATGCAGTGAGCATTATTTCTGCACCTGAATATTACTGTTACTGACTTCATTTGTAACTTTGTTGTATTCATCTATGCATGTAATTTGTGTAATTGTTCTTGTTTTATTACTGACTTTTATTAGTTAAGCTAGTAGTTTCTGCTAGGGTGTAGAAGTACTTAAAGTAAGCTTTTAATAATAAATGAAAAGCAAACTATATATTTTATATTTTTTTGTTTTTTGCTGATCTGAAAAATGATCCGATCCGTGACTCAATCCATAGTATGATCCGAACCATGAGTTTTGTGATCTGTTGCATCGGTAATCTTAATCATAACATAGAGGTTGGATAGTCATGTTTCAACATTTGGGAGGTTTCAACTACAAATGTGTGTAAAACACTGTTTATTTGTTTATTTGTTATAAGTTAGCACCTCATGTTACTCTGAGTTTTTTTTTTTTTTTTTTTTTTTTAATATCTTTGCGTCATGTTATGTAATATAAAAAAAAATAATAATAAAATAAAATTTGAAACTGGTATAAAAATTAAACATACTTGTTCAGTTGCGTCTGCCTCACAGAACTTTTTAGTCCAAAAGCCTAAACATTTAAATACCGATACCTTCTCATATATTTGTGACATTTATTTAGAAAGAATGATTAATTTCTATATTTTTTCCACCAATGTATATACAATCTGAGAAGGCTTGAGTGCTCTCTCCCACCTCACTCTATTGTTATGCTTTCAGCCAGAGCACCACAGTTATGATGTGATTTATGACATGCCAAATATCGATATCAGGAAGTCCAGTGTCAACGGAGCATTGACAGATGAAATATGAAACCAAAAACATACACTATGACAATGTCATTTTTCTGTGTTCTTTGAGCAGTCTCTGGTAACTTATATATTTATAATTAAATATATAATTAGTATTTATTATGGCATAGCCTTTAGTTGACTTGATGAGAATATTGCTTGTGAATAAATTATATTTACAGAACAATTTTTAAAAAGAGAAATGGGAAAACGGACATGTAACTTGTCTGAAGGACAGGAGACATAACAATGTCCTGCAGTCTGTACTCATACTCTCAAGTCACGAGACCATGTCCAATCAGTCTTTATGCAGGTTCATGGCCAATTTTATTTTGTATATTTTTGTTAATCGTTTATATCTTCAAATTCTAGGTAAGGTACCGTGAACGCATTACAATACTTCGAGGGAACCACGAAAGCAGACAGATCACACAAGTGTACGGCTTTTATGACGAATGCTTACGGAAATACGGCAATGCAAACGTTTGGAAATACTTCACAGACCTCTTCGATTACCTTCCCCTAACTGCCTTGGTAGATGGCCAGGTATGTTGATCTTCCCTCTGCTGAAGATCAACTGTGTGATGTGTTTTGATATTAAAATATTTTCTCCTAGATTTCACCACTGTGTCTCTATAGAACTTTGTCATTTGATCTGTTTGTTTGATTCCAGCCTGCCTGTCATTATTTCTGCACTTCTGTTTAGTGACACTAGTGCAAGTAGTTGAAGGAAACTACAGCCCTGTGAAATCCATTTTATTTTTTCCAAATTCTGTTTTTTTTTTTTTTCCCATTTAATCTATTTTTTTTTGTTTATTTTCGTTTTAATTTTTTTTTTTTCATTTTAGTTAAATTTAACAATCAAAAAGCATGTCTAATTAATTGAGATCATGAAACTTATAAAATTTAACAATGACATTTTAGAACCCTATGAAATATATTTTATTTTTTTCCTCAAATTCTGTTTTATTTTTACTGAATTCAGTTTTTTTTTCCTGGATTTCATTTTAATTGTTTAATTGATTTAATAATAAAAAACACAATCAATTAAATTAATAAAAATAACAATTTATTTACAATAATAGGGTCCCGTGAAATGTTTTGTTTTTCAAAATTTTAAATGTAATCAAATTAAGGCATAAAACATTAAAAGTTTAATGAATCTTTTAATCAATTGAAAATTAAAAGATTTACTGATAAAAATCATAGGGCCCTCAGTAAACCCTTCAGAGAGTTTTGTGAAGGTTGCATCTTTTTTTGTTTATTTATCTTTTTGCTTGCAGATCTTCTGTCTTCATGGAGGATTGTCACCGTCCATAGACACTCTCGATCACATCAGAGCGCTGGATCGTTTACAGGAAGTTCCTCATGAGGTATTGGACATAGATGATCCTATCATTGCAATTAGCAGCAAACGGTGACAGCTGCAACCCTGCTGTGTGTTTTACATGTGCAGTTTGAGTCTAATAGCAAAATAAAGCTAAAAAACGTTGCTTTAAACCGCACTAATGGCTCTCTGTCTGTGGTTTTCCTCAGGGACCCATGTGTGATTTATTGTGGTCTGACCCAGATGACCGTGGAGGTTGGGGTATTTCTCCTAGAGGTGCAGGCTACACCTTTGGGCAGGACATATCCGAGACGTTCAACCACGCTAATGGCCTTACGCTGGTCTCTAGAGCTCACCAGCTAGTGATGGAGGTGAGAACATCTCTTGATGCCACAATAGGCTCATAATCTTTAATTTGAAGTTAGAAACATGAACATCGCTGCTGAATGGGACACACATCAACTTTCTGTTATCTTAAATTCATATGTGGACACAAAGTGGAAAGTATTTGAATTTATTACTTTGCTGAAAGATCAGTCAGGTCACACATCTTCAGATCTTGACAGTGTGAGCGTTTCACTCGCAACTAAAAGTGTGAACTGTAAAATGTATTTAGGAGCATGTGTGTTCTTAAAATGTCTTATCCTAACTGGTATAACAAACTGTTTATTTTAAGAGGCCTTAAATTTGGGGATGGAGATTACAATACAGCTTATTATGATTACACTTAAAGGCTATGATTTTATTAAATAAATGAGAGCTGCACGGTTAAAGGGTTAGTTTACCCCAAAATGAAATTTCTGTCATTAATTACTCACCCTCATGTCGTTCCAAACCTGCAAGACCTTCGTTCATCTTCGGAACACAAATTAAGGTATTTTTGATGAAATCTGAGCGCTCTCTGACCCTCCAGACAGGAAGGCAACTGTAATGTTCCCAGGTCCAGAAACATAGTAAATACATTGGTAAAATAGTCCATTTGACATCAGTGGCTCAACTTCAATTTTGCGAAGCTACAGGAATACTTTTTGTGCGCAAAGAAAACAAAAATAACAATTTATTTAACAATTCTTCTCCCCCGAGTTACGTCTTCCGCCATTTTGGAGAGTACCCCAGAACGTAATCAATGTTTTCAGTGTTGTTTACGTTCAGGGGGAAAGCGTGCGCATGAACGTTATCAACGTAATCAGTGTTGTTTACGCTTAGGGTAATGTGTGCGTATGCATTGTGATACTCTCCAAAATGGCGGAAGACAGTAACTTGGATGAGAAGAATTGTTGAATAAAGTCGTTATTTGTTTTCTTTGCACACAAAGTATTCTTGTAGCTTCACAAAATTGAAGTTGAGCCACTGATGTCACATGGACTGTTTTACCGATGTATTTATTACGTTTCTGGACCTGGGAACATTACAGTTGCGTTGCTGTCTATGGGAGGGTCAGAGAGCTCTCAGATTTCATCAAAAATATCTTAATTTGTGTTCTGAAGATGAACGAAGGTCTTGCGGGTTTGGAACGACATGAGGGTGAATAATTAAAAACAGAATTTTAATTTTGGGGTGAACTAACACTTTAAAGTCAAAACATGGCACTGTTCACAGACTCACTGTTTCAGAGCAGTTCACAATCAATGAAAACTGTGTATTTATGCCAATAGATTATAATAAAAATAAATGTAATTTATTTCTGATGAAAAGGTGAATTTTCAGCATCATTACTCCAGTCTTCAGTGTCACATGATCCTTCAGAAATCATTCTAATATGCTGATTTGCTGCTCAAGAAACATTTCTGATTATTATCAATGTTGAAATCAGTTGTGCTGTTTAATATTTTTGGAACCTGTGATACCTTTTTTCAGGATGCTTTGATGAATAAAAAGTTTTATTTTCTAACATAACTCTTCACTATCACTTTTTAATCAATTTAACACATCCTTGCTGAATAAAAGTATTAATGTCTTTAAAAAAAGAAAAAGAAAAAATGTACTGACCCTGAACTTTTGAATGGTTGTGTGTACTGTTAAAAAAATATTTCTATTTTAAATAAATACTGTTCCTTTCAACTTTTTATTCATAATGAATCGGCGTATAAGAATGATTTCTGAAGGATCATGTGACACTGAAGACTGGAGTAATGATGCTGAAAATTCAGCTTTGATCAAAGCAATCAATTACAGTTTAAAGTATATTAAAATAGAAAAGCATTATTTTAAATTGTAATTACTGTTTTTACTGTAGTTTTGATCAAATAAATGCAGCCTTGATGAGCAGAAGAGACTTCTGTAAAAACACAAAAAAAATCTTATATATCAGTGATTCTAAAATAATACTTTTCTCCTCTAGGGCTACAACTGGTGCCATGATCGCAATGTGGTAACGATTTTCAGCGCACCCAACTACTGCTACCGCTGTGGGAATCAAGCAGCCATCATGGAGCTCGATGACACCCTCAAGTACTCCTTGTAAGTTGAAAAGCTTGATGGAAGCTAGGGCTGTCAAAAAATAAATAAATAAAATTTCGACTATTTGTCAAATTTAAAATAAAAATGCACATTCGAATGCAAAAACGTTGCATTCGAATTTTAGGCGTGTCAGACAGCCTTATCAGTGGCACATGAGATGATGTAGGAGTCACTTCATTTTAATGCTCTTTTTTTTTTTAGCCTATCCAGTTGAACCCACTAGATGCGGAGATGCTACGTTCATTCAAAATATTGTGGAAAAAGAGAACATCAATGCGGAGATGTTGTTTACGTCAAAACTGAAACCAAGCCATTCACACAGAACGCATATTTATCGCATTTTCTAGAGGGACATCTATCAGCACTGCACTCGAGTCTTGCACGAGAGCCGCATGTTTAGAAAGCCATTTAAAATTAATGTACATTCAACTTTTAAAAAACATGTCTCGAAACTTTATAGCAGTTTTTCCCGTCCCACTGCATCTCATGTTTTTAAATGAAAAAGTACTCTTTGCGATTGGTTTTCAGTCCTTTGTATTAAACTGTGCATACATAGCGTACATGATGCTGTTTTGTTTCTAATTGTTTAAGCAACTTAATTATATATACTTTATAAACCTTATTTTAAACATTATGCACTTTTTTCAAAGTTGTTATTTTATTGCTTTAAATAAACGTGCATTAGTAATATTTTGCTCGATGCGCCCTCTTGTGGCCTCAAGAGAGAAGCCAAAAGCTTTTTTCTTCTTTAAATTTGAATATAATTTGAATATTGATAATAAGTACAAAATTCGAATGTAGTTTTTCAGCCATTTTGACAGCCCTAATGGATGCAGATTCTTAAACGCTGTCCATCTGAACGTGTCTGATCTGTTGTGGTGTGATTGCAGCCTGCAGTTCGACCCGGCGCCGCGCAGAGGAGAGCCGCACGTCACCCGCCGTACCCCCGACTACTTCCTGTGAATCCCTCAGCTCTGCACAGTATTGCCATGATATTATAATCCTCATTCAGTTTAAAGTAAGGGGAGAGGAATGGGCAACAGTATAGAAAAGAGAAAACTGATCCAGTGAGAAACGTCTGTGGACCAAAAGGTGTGTGCCATATCCAAACCGATCCGGCTCCAGTCCGACACCACGAGCACCAGATATTCCCATCTGCTCCTGCTTCTGTCCTCCGCTCTTTAGATCAACACAGGCTGTGAAAACCTCCTGAACACACGGTCTCCTTCATGAACCCTGTTTGTGTTCTTTCCTTTTCTTTTTTTTTTTATGTCTGTTTGCACTTTTTTTTCAACAGAATGAAGTCCGTTTTACGGTTTATTTCCCTGTTTTCCATGCTCTATGGGTGATTAGGTGCTTTTATATCCCAACAACCTGGCGATAATCTTTCCTACACTGAACGTGTTCAACAAATGCCAACTAATGATATGTGGCAGACTAAGATGGCATGGCATTGTCTGAATCCTGGAATAGCTTCATATGATGGTTCTGTGTCTGTATAAAGGGTACCAGTTCAAGAATAAAGATGGATCTTGCTCATGTACTTTGTGTGCTGTTCTACTTGAATCCTCAATTGAGCCAAGCATAGACCTATTTTTAATTTTTGACAGGAATGAAAACGAGGCTGTGAGGGACTGAAGTAGTGCCTTCAATGGATTGTTCTGTTTAACATTTTTTTTTTTTTTTACATTAATAAAATGTAAGTATACAAAAACAAACAGTTTTAAAAGTCAAGAATTGTGAAGATGACATGATCTAAGACCTTTAAACAGTTTTGTTTTCATCTGTTAAATTGAATATGGCATTGAGCTGATGAGGTCTATTGCTGTTACTGCTTCTCTAAAGTCTAGTCATAGACATAGCGCTTTATATAATACAAATAGTTTTAAAGCAGGTTCACAGTAGTAAACAGGAGAAAGTGTTAATATAAAAGTCAACAATTGTGAAAGGAATTCAACATCAGTTACAGAAGACAATAGTGTTTATTATTATTATTCAGTTCAGTTGAATCAAGTACAGTCTTGGTTCAATTCAGTTCAATTATAGGGCCAGTGTTGCAAAGTTAGTGTCATTATTCAGCTCGAAATTTGTTCCCATCCAATAGTGTCAGTGCATAAAATTAATAAAATTACTGAATATTAATGGCCTTTTAAATAATTAATACTCTGATACACAAATGATCAAATCAGGAAGGAAAATGAAGATTTGTTCAATGTATTAATACATAAATACAGTAAATGCATATTTAGATTTATTTTTAATAAAATATATAATTTAATAAATAAATACAAATATTGCCCCCCAAAATCATGCATATATATATATAATTTTTGTTTGTGTGTGAGTATGTTAAGCTATTTTTCTCCTATATTTCACCAAAATAATGTAGTTTGAAAGAACTGCACATCTCTGGATTGCAGCAGAAAATAATAGCAAATATTTCAGTGGTGTTTGATGCATCACTTTCATCAGCCATTTTGATTTAGTTGTAAATAATTGTTTACATAATACATGTGTGTGTACTGTGTATATGTATATATTTAAGAAAACTATGTATATATATTAAATATATTTCTATATAATTTAATTTAAATGAATGTAAATACATCTATATATTTTCAAAATGTATATTGTATGTGTGGGTATTTATATATACATAATCAATATACACCGTACACACACATTATATAAACTAAAATTTTTATTTTGGATGCGATTAATTGTTTGACAACACTAAAATAAGTATAATATGTTATAAAAAACAAATACAAAAACGAGGACAGTGATATAGAATTATGATGTAACGTCACAATCTGAAATGTTAAAAAAAAAAGCTTTTAAAGACCTGCCATTGCAGTAGATATCATGCATCAGATGGTTAATATAATTTCAATAATTTAAAACAAAACCAAACAAGCATTACCCTGAGCTAAAACAATTTCCTAGTTGTGAATCTTCTTGAAGGATCCCACTGTATTTAACCAATGACTTTTAGAAATTACTGAAAATGAGGCTACGTCATATTTCCATTTGTTTTTTTTTTTTAATATCATGGAAAGAGAGGGAGAGAAAACAGTTGCTAGAGAGTGAATTAAAATAGGATTTTTTTTTTTTTTTTTTTATCTCATAGCTTAATTACAAGCTGCTTTAAAACAATCTGTATTGTACAAAGTGCTAAAGAAATAAATGGGACTTGACTTCAGAGAAGCAGTAACAGCAATAGACCTCATCAGCTTAAACGCAATATTTAATTTAACATATGAAAACAAGACTGTGAGGGACAGACTTTACGATGGCACAGACTTTCTTAGATCATGTCATTTTCACAACTCTTGATAATTAAAACTGTTTAATGGAGTTGGTATGCTGAAAAATCCACTGAACACACTGTACTTCAGTCCCTCACAGCCTCGTTCTCATTTCTGTCAGTAATTAAATATGGTGCCACAGGGCTGGCCGATATGGCCAAAAATATTATCATTATATTTTCCCCCATATCATTCATTTACTGTTAATGGGAAAGAAAATACTTTCTACATGTTTATTAGACCTTGAATAAATATACAGACCTATATGACGGACTAGAGTGGTGTGGATTATTGTGATGGTTTTATCAGCTGTTTGGACTTTTATTCTGACGGCACCCATTCACTGCAGAGCATCCATTGCTGAGACACTGATGCAATGCTGCATTTCTCCAAATCTGATGAAGAAACAAACTCCTCTACATCCTCCTCTACAATAGCCTGAGGGTGAGCACATTTTCAGCAAAACTTTTGTTTTGGGTGAACTATTCTAACTATATAAAACAATTTAATTGAATTGCAGATGTACACTGTACATAAATACAGCTATATTCTCAATAGAACCACTTTATTTGTGTTAAAATGCTACACTGTTGCAATGATGCATCTTTGATGTGTGGTGGAAACATGCAAATTTTGTGAAATCTATCAAACCTAATTAAATATGTAACAGGCTACTTTTTTCATTCTACCAGCAAAATCTCAACCTGTATGATTACCATATCACTTTAATACATATGCAGTACTTAATATTTATGAACAACGGTGTTTATGCAGTACTTTAACTCAATCAGTGTTGGAGAGTAATGTAACTGTAATCCGTTACAGTTACTGAGAAAAAATGTGTAGCCTAATTAAATTAGTCACTTATGAAAATGTTAATGATTAAAAACAATCTGAATGTTTCTTATATTAATATTTACTATTTCTTGTTATGATTTTTTAAAATCTGTATTTAACCTCGGAACAATCTCAAAGTAAACAGGTGCTCAAGTCTGATTTTGTGGTGGCTGTGCTTTAAAATGAAATGATTATAATCTTAATTCAAGTGATGAAGGATTTTGAAAGTCTGACAGTAATCAGTGTTGAATACTACTGAAAGGTTAACGTTTACATGTCTGAAAATGATTATCAGTTGAAAACATGAAAGATTTAGAAAAGTAATCCAAAAGTAATCGAATGTAATCAGTTACATTACTTTAATAAAGTAATTATCTTAATTAGTCACACTACTTATTACATTTTAATTCATTACTTTTACAAAGTAACCTACTCAACACTGCATACAGTAGCCTACATGTAAAATATTTCTAGAAACATGGTATTGTTATCGAACAGTTACTATTCATTAAATTAAGAACTCGTAGCCTTAAAACTAGTATGTTTTGAGCGGTGTTGAGAAGGTTAGTTTGGAAATGTAATAGGTTAAAGATTGTAAGTTATCCAATCAAAAATGTAATACGCAGTGTAACTATTTCAATTACTTTATTAAAATAATGTAACTGATTACATTTAATTACTTTTGATTACTTTTCTAAATTTCTAATGTTTTCAAACGTTAATCATTTTCAAACATATAAAGCAGGCAGGTTTAACCTTGCAGTAGTATTCAACACTGATTACTGTCAGACTTTCACAATCCTCCATCACTTGAATTAAGATTATAATAATTTAATTTTAAAGCATATCCACCAAAAAATCAGACTTGCTTTGAGATCATTCTGAGGTTAAGTACAGATTTAAAATCAAGAATTAGTTTAATAGCGATTACACTGTTTTTGAAATCAAATATTTGCATAGCTATGACAGAAACACTGGCATCTAACAATGCCTTGGGAAAAAAAAGTTAGGCCTAATCTTAAAAAATAAAGCATATATAGCTATAAACCCAAATAGGAAATAAAACAGTTATCGAATAAGCATGTCCTATTCTGTGTCCTGAAACATTGGTGTCTCATATTTTAGAGCAGTCACTCCAATTTATGAGAGAAGTTAATTAAATATGTATGTGTGTGTGTGTGTGTGTGTGTGTGTAAAAAAATCAGATGTAAGCCCCTTTGTAATCGTTACTATTTTCATAAGTAACTGTAATTTAAATACACATTTTTCTTAGTAACCGTAACTAATTACAATTAAATTTATTTTGTAATTAAATTACGTAATTCCATTGCATGTAACTAGTTCCCATGACTGGTTTTGAGGAGTAATTAGCTGTGTCCCAATGTTGAATTCGGGGACTCTGAAGGGCGTATTTGAAGTGCGAATATGTCACAGCGGTGGAATGAAGGCTGTCCCAAATTGAAGTGTGTGGACTCCGAAGGGTGTATTTGAAGTGCGATTACATCACAGCGTCACAACGTAAGCTGTCACAATTCAGAATGCACCGAAGACCGCATTCCAAGGCCGATTGGCTGCTGTAATTTTAAAGCGACGTCAAATGCACCCTCCGTTTCCCTGAAGTGTACATCTGATGGACGCTTCGCACCCTACCATATCCCAGAATTCATAGCGCGCAGATGACGACAGCAGATGAGAGTTCTGTGGGGGAATTCACATTGAAATGTAAGTATTGTGTTTTCATTTATTCAAATACCTAGCGAAAGCGTTAAAAGCCAGGGTTTTTTTTTTTTAACACAAAGCCCACAAACAATGACAACCACTATATAAGACAATAGTTTTTTCCCTTTGTTGTGGTTTGTAGTGCTGTCATGCAAGATATGTCCACAAATGTTTTAACCAAACTTGAGCACTTGAGCACAGTATTTTGTTTGCATGTCCTGCTGTGTCATATTTTCTAATGTTGCACCAAATTGTACATATGTTTAAATATGTTGTTGTCCTGGGACAGGTGAGGGAGTGAGTGTCCTGGGACAGGTGAGGGAGTGAGTGGAAGCTGGTGGAGCTGCTCAGAGAGGACATCAAACTCCAGAGAGAGAGAGCAGAGAAGAGCACAGGAGAGAATGGAGAGACAATAAATTATATATCAACCCTTCTCTCAAGAGAAAAAAAAATAAAAATTTTTCAATATCTTTTTTTTATGTCACATTGTTAATGAAACAACCTAATTTCTAGTTTATTTTTGTGAAAAAATGGTAAGTTGTATACGTTATTAATTTTTGTAATTTAATTTATTTGTAAATGAGCCTGAGTACTTTCAGTACATTCAGGGGTCTGCTCTGATTTAGGGAAAGAAGGAAAAGATAAATTGTTCAGAGCTATGACAAAGTAATTGGTAGAAGAAATATTGAGATACTTTAGTAAACTACTTGTAGTAATTACTAATACCACACTGGGGAAAAACTACTAGTCATATTTAAAAGAAAACGGATAGTTCAACCAAAAATGAAAATTCCAAACCTGGAACAACTTGAGGGTGAGTAAATGATTACAGAATTTTCATTTTTGGGTGAACTATCCTCTAATTAAAAGTATTATCTTGCATACTCTAATATACTTAAGGTATTGAGAGTAAAGGTATAGGCCTACAGTATTGTTCTGAAAAATAATTAGTCAGGATGGTTTTGCATTAATATTACTGCTGCACTAATGTGTATGTTGCATTTTACTTCTGAATATGTTCAAGGTTGTTAAATTTAAAGTTGCCTACTTCATATACTGTTGGGTTTAATCTACAACAATGCATCATGCTGTAAAAGACCATATTGTTGCTGTCCAGTGAGAAAAAAAGAAGAAGAAAACTTAGTACTTCATATCTGTACGAGAATACTTAACAAATGTACTTCCTTGCAGTCCACCACTGATTATTTTGAAAATGAAAGCAGCAACATTTTGTCAGAATATGAACAAATTGTTGCTAACTGTATGAAAGGCAGCATCTGAAGGACTCGGACCGGTCACACAGAGCACTGGTCAGCTGTCACAGCTGCCGCTCAGCCTGAGGTACATCACCATTATGACGTAAAACATTTAAACAAAAATGAGCACTTCCGGCTCCACCTGTCCTGTCGGGATGCAGCGCTCCTCTCGCACCGTTGCTATGCGACAGGAGCAGTAACCGGGAACACCTGGCGGCGGAATCAGAAATCCTGCAAACGCGGAGCATCTCAAGCACTTCGGAGGGTCCTTCTAGAGCCACAGAGAGACGGCTCTGGGTCCTTCGTGCACTTAGGAGGCGTGGCCTTCGAAGTCCATGCACTCTGAATTGTTCGCTCAACACTGGGACAGCTATTGTGTAAATGTTGAGTCCTAGTGATGAGGTTTAGTTTGCGCATGCGCGTCACACTGAGCTCAGTCTCAGTCAGGCCTTGTTGACGTTCAGTTTCATACTTTCGCCGCTCTCAGTCACGGTAAGAACGGGGCAAAATCTGCCACATTAGCGAGTCATATGCTATATTTTGACAGCGAAGAGACGCAGCGGGCGTAATATCGTGTGAAATGATGAAGTTTTATCCCGGTTGACGTGATGAATGCAGCGGTTGCTAAGAGAGGCCTTTAGCCGCGCGGCTAACGTTAGCTTAGCATCACAAACAGCCCGTGCTTTATGTTTCTCTGATGTTTTTAATTCATCTGAAAAGCTCGTTGAATGAAACCCTGTGGAACAGTGGTAGTCTTGATGCTTCGACGTTTTTAAGCGCGATTTATGAATATGCTGGAGAAGTGCTGTATTTATGAAATCTCGCTGTAGGGTTCTGGATGCTTCGACTGTAACGGATTTCTTGTTTTTCGCTTTTCCATTGTATGGCCGTTTTTAATTCATGTGTAATATTGGCCTATCTTTACTTTAGCTCAGTCTTGTAGTGTTGGTAGTGCTGGAGAATGTGAGCTAACTCAGCTAGCATGAGTCATTAGCTCTTGACTGACACCAATAATGTGCCTGTTGTTGTGTATTATTCTTCATGTAGATGCCGACTATTAAACTGCAGAGCTCTGATGGAGAGATGTTTGAGGTGGATGTTGAAATCGCCAAGCAGTCTGTGACTATAAAAACCATGCTTGAAGGTAAGCTGAAATGAGATTATGGTCATAAATGTGACCCTGGACCACAAAACTAGTCATAAGCGACAATTTTTTTTTTAAAATTGAGATTTATACATCATCTGAAAGCTGAATAAATAAGATGTATGGTTTGTTAGGATAGGACAATATTTGTCTGAGATGCAACTATTTGAAAATCTGGAATCTGAGAGTGCAAAAAAATCAAAATATTGAGAAAATCGCCTTTAAATTTGGCCAAATGAAGTTCTTAGCAATGCATATTACTAATCAAAAATTAAGTTTTGAGATATTTACAGTAGAGAATTTACAAAATATCATCATGGGACATGATCTTTACTTAATCTATCCTAATTTTACTATCCTAATGATTTTTGGCATAATAAATACAATGTTGTTGGCTATTGCTACAAATATAGCTGTGCTACCTATGACTGGTTTTGTGCTCCAGGGTCACATTTGTGTGTGTTTGTGAAGTGTGGAGGTGTTGTGTGTAATCACAGCTCTCTTCTGCTCAGATCTGGGGATGGATGACGAAGGAGACGATGATCCGGTTCCTCTGCCCAATGTAAACGCAGCCATCCTGAAGAAGGTCAGACTTGTACATTGCTGTCATGTTTAATTGGAGTTTCACATGGTTTTAGTATACAGATGGTACACTGGGATAGATAGATAGATGGGCGACTCCCCCAAACATATCTAGGTCTGATTTTACCCCAAGATAATAATAAATGACACTTTGCATATGGGTCATTCCATGTCAGCTCAACCGGAGATCTCAGATTTTCAAAATATTAAATGTCATTGATGAATATTTACTGAGTAATCCACTGTTTTGTAGAGGGGGGTCAAAATGACAATTTACACCTGAGATTCAGAGCCAAATTACAGGGGGGTAAAAATGACTTCATCGTTATTTTTACAGAGAGATTAGAAGAAGGTCTATTAATAAAATCTGTTTGATTTTAGCAATCTTTGTTGCATTATATACCAATGGTGACTTTACCATTTGACAGACAAGCTACAATTCTAGTTCCAGCATTATTTATTCTTCAGACATTGTTTTTAAATACAGTAAGTATCAGGTGTATACAAAGTGGCCCACATTTTGTTTTTGACCAATGAGAATGTTCAATTTAACAATTTACTCTTGGAGCCATATTTAGATCCCAGTCTCTCTGGAACTGAACCATATAGGGCCTTAAAAATGAAGATGCCGAAAGGAAAGCTTGTTAAAACCCCAAATCTAAAAGGGCATTAAGATATCTTTAATACTTCTTGAGTTACAGGTCTGCAAACTTTGGAGAAGTGCATTTCTCCATTTTGGAGTAGTCACCGTTGACATATTAACAAGGACTGCTGAAGTGAAAAGATTCTACTAATAGACCTACCAATCTTTGTGTAAAAATAACATTATGATCCTGACATTTTTCTGAAGTCATTTTTACTCCCCTGTAATCTGGCTTCGAATCTCAGGTGAAAATTGTCATTTTGACCGTTCTCTACAAAATAGTGGATTATTCAATAAATATACACCCATGAGGTTTAATATTTTGGCTTTCATCACTATACATGTTTATCTTTCTTCAGGAAAAAATATGAACAAAATCAAAATTATGAGCCTGAATGGAAATAACTTGCATGAGAGTGTCTGTTCTTTGAAATAATAGACTAACTCCACTGTTTATTAGGGTTGTGATGGTGAGGAAATTTCCCCACCGGTTAATCGACGTGTAACAACACCGATAATACTGGTATCACCGAGGGGGGATTTTTCTTGCTTTCCTTCACTTTTAAGTAGCTCGTAAAGTGCCATGCACATTTTACTTTCACTTTCGAACTAGCATCAATTCGGCGTCAATTGCTTGAACGCAATTCAAGCACACAAAATACAACGTCAAATTCACTTAACCTATATATAAGTCATAGAACTTTTTTAAAAACAAATAAAAATACACCATGCTATGGCTAATATAAAATAACAAATAACTTGGACAAAGTTTAAATGGATATACAAAACTGAAAATCAGCAAACATTGTGGAACCAAATAAATA
This sequence comes from Spinibarbus caldwelli, assembly GCA_039654775.1. Lineage (NCBI taxonomy): Eukaryota > Metazoa > Chordata > Actinopteri > Cypriniformes > Cyprinidae > Spinibarbus > Spinibarbus caldwelli. The sequence goes on along the minus strand of CM077258.1, from coordinate 27,599,888 downwards.
AAAAAACGTGGAATGTTTATTAGCAAAGCGAATAAAAAAGCTTGGAGGTACGGCATACACCTTGATGTCAAATAAAATAAATAAATTACACAAAGTTTAAATAAAACAAAAATCAGCAAACATTGTGGAAAAAAAACTTCCAAAATCACCTTAGATAAACTGCAAAAGTCAACAGGCTTTTCAAAATCCAAAATATTGCCAAACTGGCACTTTTGCATTTCGTTTCGAAACTAAATCATCCGCTATGGTCTTGTCTGTCTCACCTCACTCTTCTTGTCAGTCAGCTCGACTCACTCTCCTCACGTGATAAATGAAATCTGATCTGTGATGCGACTGTCATTTGGCACGCTGCATTGTGCAGCAGCGTTCAGTTTTTAATTGTAGTGCCTGTTCTCTAACTGAACTAAATGATTTTTATTACGATAAAAAATCAGAACGATGGTGTTGCAGCTTAACACCGGTATCACCGCCAACTAGGGTTGGGTATCGTTTGAATTTTATCGATTCCAATTCTTATCGATTCCTAGTTTCCATTCCAAATAGATAAAAAATCCAATTAAAAACAAACGTCAAATTTTTAGATGTCAAACATTTATTCTGTCTTTTTACAAAGCATTCTGTTGCAGCTGAATAACATGAGCAAAAATCTGCAGCCTACAGAACACTTAGGCCTACAAGAGGAACTTTTGCCTATGGTTTTAACAAAAATACCACAGCAAAAACAACTAGATTAATATACATTTCAAATATTAAAGTGTTAAAGACAAGTAAACGGTCAGTAATAAAATAGGAACCAACAAATCAATTAGCAATGGCATAAATACAACTGAACCAAATTTCAGATACAGAAACAAAGTTTAAAAACACTGCATAGTTTTCTTTTCATAAATAAAATGTAGATTAAAGTTATTAATGATATTCAGTTCAGATTTTTTGTTCTTTGATTTAACAATGCCAGGCAGCGCATTTATTAGGCTGCTGTCTCTTTAACACCAAACGCACGCAGATCTAAAAATACTGTAACGTTACACATGCGTTTTGTTTCTTATCTGTTCACTTAAGACAAATAAACATGTCATCATGTTTATGATGATATACTGACATAGCTTTCTGCATACTGGTTGATAAATATGAAAAGTCTTTTTCTGCAGTGGAAATGCACAGAACGGTTCGAGAACGGACACAGGCTGGGAACTCGCAACCGTAGACGTTATAGACCGCTGTTCTCTATTCTCTGTTATCTGTTCTTGCCTTTCAGATGTGTGTGCTGCACATAAACAGGGCGCAAGGTTTTTCCGTTCTTGCACTTAAATAGTTTTAAATCAGATTAAAATGCGAATGCAGGAATCGTTAACCAGAATCGAAATGCATGCGTCTTATCGAATACCTGGTTCTTGGAAATTTGGAACTGGTTTTCAATACCCAGCCCTACCACCAACACTGTCTATCGCAGCAAGCCTACTGTTTATGAATATTCAGCAATGTGGTTTCTGTATCAAAGTGCATTATAAAATTATTTTCATGCCAGTTCTCATTACTGTAATGTGACTGGGTTTTGTTCCTCATTGCTCATTTTTCTCAGTTATGCAAAATAAATTATACATGTGCATCTCAATAAATTAGAATGTCATGGAAAAGTTCATTTATTTCAGTAATTCGACTTAAATTGTGAAACTCGTGTATTAAATAAATTCATTGCACACAGACTTAAGTAGTTTAAGTCTTTTGTTCTTTTAACTGTGATGATTTTGGCTCACATTTAACAAAAAACCCACCAATTCACTATCTCAACAAATTAGAATACTTCATAAGACCAATAAAAAATAACATTTTTAGTGAATTGTTGGCCTTCTGGAAAGTATGTTCATTTACTGTATATGTACTCAATACTTGGTAGGGGCTCCTTTTATCTCAACAAATTAGAATATAATGACATGCCAATTAGCTAATCAACTCAAAACACCTGCAAAGGTTTCCTGAGCCTTCAAAATGGTCTCTCAGTTTGGTTCACTAGGCTACACAATCATGGGGAAGACTGCTGATCTGACAGTTGTCCAGAAGACAATCATTGACACCCTTCACAAGGAGGGTAAGCCACAAACATTCATTGCCAAAGAAGCTGGCTGTTCACAGAGTGCTGTATCAAAGCATGTTAACAAAGTTGAGTGGAAGGAAAAATTGTGGAAGAAAAAGATGCACAACCAACCGAGAGAACCGCAGCCTTATGAGGATTGTCAAGCAAAATGGATTCAAAAATTTGGGTGAACTTCACAAGGAATGGACTGAGGCTGGGGTCAAGGCATCAAGAGCCACCACACACAGACGTGTCAAGGAATTTGGCTACAGTTGTCGTATTCCTCTTGTTAAGCCACTCCTGAACCACAGACAACGTCAGAGGCGTCTTACCTGGACTAAGGAGAAGAACTGGACTGTTGCCCAGTGGTCCAAAGTCCTCTTTTCAGATGAGAGCAAGTTTTGTATTTCATTTGGACACCAAGGTCCTAGAGTCTGGAGGAAGGGTGGAGAAGCTCATAGCCCAAGTTGCTTGAAGTCCAGTGTTAAGTTTCCACAGTCTGTGATGATTTGGGGTGCAATGTCATCTGCTGGTGTTGGTCCATTGTGTTTTTTGAAAACCAAAGTCACTGCACCCGTTTACCAAGAAATTTTGGAGCACTTCATGCTTCCTTCTGCTGACCAGCTTTTTAAAGATGCTGACTTCATTTTCCAGCAGGATTTGGCACCTGCCCACATTGCCAAAAGCACCAAAAGTTGGTTAAATGACCATGGTGTTGGTGTGCTTGACTGGCCAGCAAACTCACCAGACCTGAACCGCATAGAGAATCTATGGGGTATTGTCAAGAGGAAAATGAGAAACAAGAGACCAAAAAATGCAGATGAGCTGAAGGCCACTGTCAAAGAAACCACCTCAGCAGTGCCACAAACTGATCACCTCCATGCCGCGCCGAACTGAGGCAGTAATTAAAGCAAAAGGAGCCCCTACCAAGTATTGAGTACATATACAGTAAATGAACATACTTTCCAGAAGGCCAACAATTCACTAAAAATGTTATTTTTTATTGGTCTTATGAAGTATTCTAATTTGTTGAGAGAGTGAATTGGTGGGTTTTTGTTAAATGTGAGCAAAAATCATCACAATTAAAAGAACCAAAGACTTAAACTACTTCAGTCTGTGTGCATTGAATTTATTTAATACACGAGTTTCACAATTTGAGTTGAATTACTGAAATAAATGAACTTTTTCACAACATTCTAATTTATTGAGATGCACCTGTATAGTGTGCATATTGGTTGTGTTTTAAAAACCAAATGTGTCCGTCTTAGGAGGGGCTGAGCCTTACAGTGTGTTTAATATGCCTACAGGTGATTCAGTGGTGCACCCACCATAAAGACGACCCTCCTCCCCCTGAAGACGATGAGAATAAAGAGAAAAGAACAGATGACATCCCCGTGTGGGACCAGGAGTTCCTCAAAGTAGACCAGGGCACCCTCTTCGAACTCATTCTGGTTTGTAAAACTGCTTGTGCTTTGACTGCCAGCGTTCGTTGAAATGGTGCTGTATGGTACAGAACTGAGTCGCAGATCTGATTTCAAGGAGGGAAAACAAAGCGAAATGCATCCTGTTGGTTTTTTAGGAGCAATTGAGTGCTTGAAATTGTAGGGTAAACAAATGCGGTGCCCTGCATTTAATGAGGCAAAACCAGTTGAGAAGCTAAAAGAACACAGAGAGTGCCTTCTGGTTCTTGAGACCGCAGTTTTTGCAATATAACCCCACGGTTGAACATTTATAAAAGTTCTCATAATTAGTTATGCACCAAAATTAAGACTTTGGGTCAAAATGGAAACCAAAAATTCAGAATGCACCTGAAAATAAAATGACCTGAAAAACTGAAAATAAATTTCATAGTCAGTTAATTAATCAAATTTATTTAAATCATTTAACAATAACAATATGCATTGTCATCTTATCAGCAGTTATTACCATGTATGGATCAGTAGAGTGAGAGTACATGCTTTGGCTCTGTTCAAATGCCTTGAGAGTTGCTGTATATCTAAATAATGAGAAACAAAATAAATATTTTAATATTTTGATATCAGTAAAAAGAGTATTTAAGGAAATAATAATAATAATAATTGCATGTGCATTTGTGGCTTTATTTCGAACGTAAAATAAATACAATAAAAACAAATAAAATAATACAATACAAAACAATTTTAAATTATACATGTCCCATAGTAATTTATTTCACATTACAACTGTAAAAAAATTGTCTTAATTTCTTCATTTTAAAGCTAAACCGTTAAACTTTTATTTTGACAGTAAACTGCAGCAGCCCTTAAAGCTTGTCTTTCATTGATAAGCACCTCTCATTAGAAGTTTGTGAAGATGGTTGGTGCATGTTTAGTTACCAAATGCATGTTAACGCGACTCAGACTCCGAGCAGATGCAGATGGAGTGGGTCATTTACATTGAACTGAGATGCTGAAAACACCGGTGGATCGTGAGCTGCTGATGTGTGAATGAACACAGTGCTGCGCTTCACTCAGAAACTCACTTATTTCATTAAATCTCAGGCTTGTGATTTAATAATCACACTAAGCCATATTATGGATTTATGTTGTGCAATCGTAGTAGTCAATGTAATTATGGTCGTTTCCACCTGGTATTAAGAATGCATTTGATCTCAGGAATGTGTGAATGTTATTCCAAGTCCTATGAAAACAAATTTAGGTGTATGAACATACATTATGAGCACAACGAAAAGGAATAAATATATGAATTTTAAAATAATAATTGGCCGCTTGTCCGCAGGTTTAAGGCAGAAGGATGGCCGTGCTAAGAATGTCTTTCCTGTAAATGTATGTAACTTCTGACATTTATCTCATTATTTGCAGGATTTCAATGAAATATCAATTTCTGAGTTTCTGACATTTACCAATATTGATATATCTGTCAAATGACTGTATGCACTGGGAAAACACCTCAGAAACCAACCTCAAATTGCTTTGAAGCATTTATAAACAAGTTCTCTTCTGTTTTTTGCAACTTGGGACATCTGTGAGCATCTCTGAAATGCTTTATTGTGAATCAGTCTCTTGCACTCTTTACACTTATGTGGTGAGTTGAGTGTTTGCAGATGTCAGAGCAGCAGTGCGTTGACTCGCCACACGATGGCCACATCTTCATTTGCAGCGTACCGGTCTCATCACGCTCACTTTCATCTCTCTTCCCTTTGTTTAGGCTGCAAATTACTTGGACATCAAAGGCTTGCTAGATGTTACTTGCAAGACGGTTGCAAACATGATCAAAGGCAAAACCCCAGAGGAGATCAGAAAGACTTTCAATATCAAAAATGATTTTACAGAGGAAGAGGAAGCCCAGGTAAAACAAGTGCTTATTTCCTGTCTCTCCTCCGTCACGCATGGGCTTAATGCGCTCAGACCCATGTTACTTTAGTATCATTGAAAGACCGTACGTTTTTGTTTTTTAGATTTTTAACACATTTAATAATTTTGTTGTTTTTGTCATTTTTAATAACTTTTAGCATCAGTAAGATTTTTAATGTTGTTTTTTATTTTTTTTTAAAGACTCTTCTGCTCAAGGCTGCATTTATTTGATCAAAAATACAGAAAAAAAAAGTGAAATTATTGCAATTTAAAATAATGGTTTACTGTTTTAATGTACTTTAAAATATAATTTATTTCTGTGATGCAAAGCTGAATTTCCAGCGTCATTACTCCAGTCTTCAGTGTCGCATGACCCTTCAGAAATCATTTTAATATGCTGATTTATCACTGCTGGAAACAGTTGTGCTGTTTAATATTTTTTGGAAACTGTGGTACTGTTTCAGGATGCTGAAATATGATTAACAGAATTTTCTTTTTTTTTTTATTGAAGTTTTTCAGTTTTAGTTTAACTATAATAACTCTCCAGAATGTTGTTTGTTGCAGGTACGTAAGGAGAACCAGTGGTGTGAAGAGAAGTGAAGATCCTGACACACTTTAACACTACGGATTGTTCCAAAAAAAAAAAGTAATTAAAAAATTGCACTGCGCTGTTCATATTTGTTGAGGTTTAACACGAATAAACAGAAAAAATCCCTTGTGTTTCGCTAGCATGGCCATTCTCCTTGCTTGTGTGGTGTAAAAGCCTTTTTTTAATGCCATTCCTCTTCAGAAGAATGGAGTAGCTGTCACTCTCACCCATGTAGAGAAAACGCTCCCCTTTCTTACCACGCTTTTATTTTATTTTATTTGAACAGAGCTTGTCACCAAATGGCAGATTCTGTTTTCTGTTTTTGAGAAATGAACATATAGCTTAAGGAACATTTTCTAAGCAGCCTTATTTGTGCTGATGAAAGCTCAGTGTTGGAAATCTGAAGGGTGAGATGTTTGAAAGCTGTCTTGTGAACTGGAAGTACTTGTGTCTGCTTTCACTTCATCTGCTCTCCCTCATTGTATAGGATTGACAGTCTTTCACAGTTCTGCTCCTAAATGGCAGGCGATTAGGATTATGAATCTTTTAATTCCAAAAAATAAAAAGATTATTGTGGGATTTGTCAGTTCTCTGTGCAGTGTCATTTCTGCATCTTGCAAGTGTTTTATGTTTAGCTTTCTTCATCTGTTGAAAGTTTGACAGTATCCAGAGCTCATTCTGTTAGTATCTATAGTGTGAATGTGATCACATGAGAGCAGCGGTCTGTATCTGCACATCTCAAATGCTGCTGGAGCTTTTCTAATACTCACTTTTTTTCTTATAAATTAGCAAATTTTTTCTAACTGATTAGAGCTCAGTGTCTTAAGTTTGTCAAATGTTGAGAATCACATTAACTGTCAACATGATCTACAACCACAGAGTCTTTTTCAACAATAAATCATTTCACACCTAACAAACTTTTAAATAGAATAGTTTAAAGTGTGCTCTTGCTTTCATTTTTTTCAGACATTGTGTGACATAAGTATCCATACATCTTGTACAAACCAGTAACCATTACACCTACTCTGAAGAAAATAGGGACATCATTGGTAACATTTAATGTTATTTGTTAATGAAAATACAACTATTGCTTTTTAGTTTATATTAGCCATGTTCAATGTTATTCAATGGACCGGAGTTAACATGAACTTACTATGGAAGCCCAAGACTTTTTTCTTGCAATTTAGAGTTATAATTTGTAATAATTTGCTATGAGTTAATGATTAATAATTATTAATTTGTCTTTTGCAATCCTGAGAATTGTTAGATTAGAACTTTTTTTTTTTCTCAGTTGCGAGATATAAACTGGTAATTTTATGAAGAAAATTTGATGTTGAGCGGTAAACTCAAAATTTTGAGAGAAAAAAATTTGACATTTTTTGCAAAAAAGAATTGCAAGATGTAAACTTTAAATTGTGATGTGATTTATTGCGGGAAAGGAAGTCAGATTTCTGAGTTTCTCACAATTCTGACTTTTTTTTTTTTTTTTTTAATTTGAAGTGTTGCAGCTACCTTTTTGATTTTAATTTTTTTTTAGTCTGTGGCAGAAACAGGTACAACTTTATTTGAATAAATTTTCACGATCTTGAAATTAACTCATAATAAATAGACTAATAAATGCTTTAGACATTTTTCATTGTTAGTTCATGTTAAGTAATGTAGTTTACAGTTAAATAATTGTAACAGTGGAAGTGATAGGACAATAGCTTACTAAATATAGTGCAGTATTATATTGTTCTGGTATTATTAAAAACAGTAGTGAAAATGCATTGCAAAACAATGCATGCTGTCATATGTGATCAAATGAGTTCATTATACAGTCGATAAAACCACTAAAATCAGGTCAAGCTGGACACAGTGGTGCCGCTGCGGGTGAATTCACACAATACATGCAAAAAAACAACAACTGTATACTGTTCCACTTGAGTGAACCACTGAAAGAACTCCATGAGACAGATTTTTCAAAATATTTTAATAAATCTAGAGAATGATTATTACATCAAAAGCAAAAGAAAGAGTGATGACTTGCTATATGTTAACACTGAAGATCCCTGCCTGATCGCAGGAGATCGCAGATGACATGATTGCTTCAGAACAGACCTGAGTCAACACTGAATGACTTCTAGAAAGCACACACACACACTCTCAGACACACACACACACAGAGATACATAAACATACTTCATTTCATACTGCGACGTTTGGATGGATGACGGGCATAGCTGACTACTTCAGATCTACACAACAAAAGCTATTAAAAATGGAACTTGTATCATTAAAAGTAAACAGCCAAGGAATGTTTTTTCTTTTTTTCACTTTACATAAAAACATATAAAAGTTTAGTTATTTACTGCTTTTCAATCTATAAAAGAAGTTTAACAACACTTATTTGATTGTACATGAGTTATTGTGAGAACTGACACCGTTTTCAGTGATGTAAAGACACGGCATTTACATGATCATTTATCTCCACACACAGTGGCTGAATCTCATGAACAAACATCCTGGTCATGCTTTAGCAGAAAAATCCATTTTGCACAAAGAAAATGAAGTTATTTAGACCATTCAGACTTTTGGGATTGTGATGACAGTTAAGCACATCTCCCTCAAAATTTACATTACTGTAATGCACAAAAAAGAACAATAATTTCCACTACTGTAATTGTGGTTAAACGGCTGCTACAAAACAAATGAAATCAGTATCAGCCAAATGCATCTTTTCCTTGCATTTAGATGCACAGACTGTTTAATGAAACAGAGGTGGCATAAATGCATTTACACTGCAAAATAATGTTATGAGATTAATGTTTATATATATATATATACATACATACATACACACACACACACACACACACACACATATGATATAAATATGAAACTAACCTACCGGTCGGTGGCGCTAAGTGACTGTCTTGAGCCATTCATTCAACCGATTCGTTCAAACTGCTGATTCAGTCAAGAATGAGAACACGAGTGAGTCATTGAATTGTTCACTCAACAGATCAAAGAACTGTTTTTGTTGGCAAAATGGAGAAAAAAAAAACTGGCAATACGGTGTCTAAAATGTAACTCATTTAATATAAAATTCTTGTTTGCTGAATTGAATAAAATCAGTATCACATTTGCAATCGTGCTGATATTTGGGAAAACAGCACTTGCTCATGTAATGTTCCTTAACTGCTTAACCATATCATGATATAACAGTGTAAATGTTGAACCCTGTATATGTGTGTGTGTGTGTGTGTGTGTGTGTGTGTGTGTGTGTGTATGTATGCATGCATGCATGTATATATATGTATATATATATATATATATATATATATATATATATATATATATATATATATATATATATATATATATATATATATATATATATATATATTTATATTTTCCAAACTACAGTAACAAAAATGATCTTTTTTGCATTATTGGTAATGAAAACAATATGCTTAATTGTCATTAAAATGAATGAAAACGGGGAAAAATAAAAACATTCTTCATGAGATTCATCCACATGGAAATCTAATTCCCTGACTTCCTAAAAGATGAGAGGACGCCCCATGTGAACTTGTTTGTTTTTTTTGCTGAGGAAACTGAAGTGAAGAGAACTTGATGAATGTGAGATCAGTCTCCGCAGCGATCGAGCCGTGAGTCTGGGTCATTGTGGCTGCCTTACGGCGCTCTCTGTTTTAATTCTGCTGAAGTCGAGCGAGAGTCTGGGTGGGTGGGCGGAGGGTTTGGTGCTCTGTGGGAGGGGCCTGCTGGTGGGGGAGGTGGGGGGAGAGGCGGGGTTTGGCAGGTGATAGACAGGTGAAGGGGGGGAGTCTATAGCACTTCCATCGGAAGAATGGGGGCTGGCGCAGCGTCCTCTTTGAAGGTAGCGAATGCACTTCTTTTTCCTCCTAGGAACAGTCAAGAGAGTTATCTGTGAATAAAGCGTGGATGTGAAACACAAGGTCACAAAGATGAACTCTGCACAACAATGACAGAAAATAAAGCACACAAAACAAACAGTTATGCCAGAATACACAGTGTAAAATAAGTGTGAAAAGCCGACGTGTGAAATTACTTTATTCGACAGTTCTGACTGAATTTTAAGCTGATATATATTAAGCTTTTCCTAAAAACATATAACAAAACTCCAGTCAAGTTCACGCTCTAAATTTATGACCAATTTTTGAACTAACTCAAAGCATAAAGTTTAAAAGATCAGAGGAATTTCAACCTAATAGCCACCGTAGCCAATTACAATTTTGAAGAAAAATACATGAAAACTCAATATCAGTTCATGAACTCAAGCAGGAATGATATTTAGTCCTGCATAAATACAGCCGAGTGCATAAGTTTGTAGAATCTTCAAGATGTTAATAATAATAAAAGAGGGATCATGATTAATAATTCTGGACTACGTGTGAACTTATACACTCAGCAATTCATACAACTAATAAACAGTCACATTTACAGTAACATGAACTGCCATTATAAAATGAAAGATAAGTGACTGAATCAGTGCTTTGAACCAACTTGCTGAAACTAACCGTTTGTCTGGAGTAAATTAACTTAACTTCTTAACTTGATCACTGCATTTTATTTTTCGGGTTGCATTATTAGCTAATAGATTACATGTTTTCTGTTATGCAAATGAGGCATTATCAAATTTAAAATGCACTAATTTGCATACATTTCCAGAACAGAAATCTGAAGATCGAATAAAGCCAGGTTCAAAATTCTTGTTTCATTTCGTCAGCATATTGGAGAATAAAAATCAGGTGAACGATGAACAAAATCCTCAGAATAGAGATAGAAATAAAACTGCCTTTAAATATATGTATTGTAATTGAAATGAAGCGTAATAAAGTAAAACTTAAATGTGTATTTTGGATGTTTTCCTTCCACTAAAACGCAAGCAGAATCTCAAAACTGACTGGTGTACGAAAAACAGTGGTTTTGTCTGCAGTGTCTTGCCTTAGGGAATAGTTTTGAATTTTGAAGTTGAAAGCGATTGCAACCCGTAAGCCATACTGACTGGAAACCGCAGCACAAGCAAACCACAGTGCCAACCCCGTCAGGAGACGCTGGAGATCAGTCACTTCACACACAAATCAAAGTCATACACTCGCTCTCGGCCGCATCAAAGTCTCAGCCTTCCTCTGACAGCAGCGTCACCGGTTCTCGGCCAGTGCTTCTGCAAACCGTGCTGCAGAGCTACATTTCAGAAAAACTCATGTTGAACTAAACAAATTGACACCTGAGACGTGTTAGTGATCTCTGATTTGTGAACAAACTGTTCACTCATTTTTTTTTTACAATGAATCTGCTGAATTGGTTCAGGAATCAGACTTCATTCTGAAGGGATCGCAGCAGTTCTTGGGTCAACAACTCACTGATTTAATGATCAAAATGACCACAAACCAGTATAACGGAGCTTGAGCGTGTGTGACTGATAAATCACTGGTAAGTTACTCGTGCGCAAACAGTACGCTGTTCAATTTTAGTATTGATTACTGTAAATGAAAACTAGTATTTTTGCATAATGCTCCTCTTAAGATATTAATGCATTTTGATGTTTATGCATTGGATTTTTATACTATTTGTAGCCACATATTTACATTTCTTTTAAATACTATATGGTGTATTTTTACACACTTTAATTACCACAAACTTAAATTGACATTTTAGTATATTAAAGTTTATTTTAATGTTTTGACACATTTTATATAATAATGTTTTGATAGTGTATATTATGTTTTAGTAATAAATTAAAAAGCTTATTTTCAGATCATATATACAGATTAAAGGGCCGCACTATTTGACTTGCAATTGAATTGCAATTTTTCTGAGAAAAAAAAATGTGATTACAATTTAATGTCGTTTGTATGACGGCGTTTTAGTGCTATGTTAAAAAAAACAAAAAAAATCTAAGATTACGAGATTAAAGTAATATTTCGAGAATAAAGTCAAAATACTACGAGAATAAAGTCAAAATGTTTCGAGAATAAAGTCAAAATATTTCGAGAATAAAGTCAAAATACTACGAGAATAAAGTCGAAATATTTCGAGAATAAAGTCAAAATACTACGAGAATAAAGTCGAAATATTTCGAGAATAAAGTCAAAATATTACGAGAATAAAGTCAAAATGCTTCGAGAATAAAGTCGAAATATTTCGAAAATAAAGTCGAAATATTTTGCGAATAAAGTCAAAATATTACGAGAATAAAGTCGAAATATTACGAGAATAAAGTCGAAATACTACGAGAATAAAGTCGAAATACTACGAGAATAAAGTCGAAATATTTCGAGAATAAAGTCAAAATACTACGAGAATAAAGTCGAAATATTTTGAGAATAAAGTCAAAATATTACGAGAATAAAGTCAAAATGTTTCGAGAATAAAGTCGAAATATTACGAGAATAAAGTCAAAATGCTTCGAGAATAAAGTCGAAATATTTCGAAAATAAAGTCGAAATATTTTGCGAATAAAGTCAAAATATTACGAGAATAAAGTCGAAATGTTTCGAGAATAAAGTCAAAATATTTCGAGAATAAAGTCAAAATATTACGCGAATAAAGTCGAATTATTTTGAGAATAAAGTCGAAATGTTTCGAGAATGAAGATTAAAGTTATAATAGCCTATTTTGAGATATTCTAGCCTTTTGCACATGCAAATGGCCCGGACTGGGAGCACAGGGAGATATTCCAAAGTCTCAGCTTTCAAAATCTGTCAGTTTTATAGCAAAATGTGTTTTTTCACATACTTTAATGTGGTATGACAGATCATTCACTTCAGTTTAAGCGGCATGTGAGTCAATCATCTTTCCGATTACAATAATGAAACATTATTTTCATTATAAATTAGGCTATACTGTTTTTTCATGCCTTCTGCTGTTCCTTCATTTTTATATCTTGCTATAAACTTGAAATAAAGAGAAAAAACACATTTGTAATTTGTATTTCGTGATAAAACTGACAGAATTTGAAAACTGAGCTGTGTTGTATTAAAAGCAACTAAGCACAAAATTATTGCGATTACTGGGTGGCTGGCATGCTACAAATAATGAATGGAAGAGGTTAAATATTATGTCCAATCATTTACTATATACCATAAATAAAACAGCTTGTGAATAGTCACTTAATGTTATAGCCTACAGCACAAACCTTATTGCTATTGGGTGGCTGGCGCACTACAAATAATGAATGCAATGGAAGACATGAAATATTATTTCCAAGCATAGCCTACTGTCCCCACGAGAATGACAAATGGTATGATTTCTGCTAATAATCCCACATATCTTTGTAGTGTATTAAAAAAAAAAAGGGTTAAATAAGAGAGCTACAGCGCGCCCCAAAGGAATGTTGATTGGGTGTGTGAGCTGATATTGTTCCTGTTCAGTCTGTTAATAAATATCATATTCTTGATATTACATTGTTTCCGCGAGTCCTTAAAATTGACTCTTCCTCATCCCAGTAAGACGATGTGGCCGCTCAGACGCAACAATAGGCCTATTCAAACAGGCCTAAATTCCGGTGGCCTGGCAACTTCTCCCGGTGCTCTCAATCCAGGTCAAAATATAATAACTTTAATTTCTATGGTTTAAATTCTCGAAACATTTCAACTTATTCTCGTAATATTTCGACTTTATTCTCAAAATATTTCAATTTTATTCTCATAGTATTCGACTTTATTCTCATAGTTTTGACTTTATTCTCGAAATATTACGACTTTAATCTCGTAATCTTAGATTTATTTATTTTTTATTTTTTAACATGGCACTGAAATGCCGTCGTATGTTTGTAAGGTTGCACAATTTGGCCAAAATTTTATGATTATATCAATATGGATATAAAATAATAACAACATTAATAATAATAATAATAATAACTGCAATTATTATTGCTAAATAATAATAAATATAATATATTAAAATGTCTAAATAAAAACAAAAGGAATACTACTATTGGTCTAATGCACAATTTAACCCAAAAGTTTGTGATTATATCAATATGGCTATAAAAATAACAATAATAATACTTACTGTTATTATTAAAACACAATAAAATTATTTATAAAAAAATATATTACAATTGGACTAGTGCTGCAAAAGATGACCAGAATTTTGTGATTATATCAATATGGCTATAAAATAACAACAACAATAATTATGATTACTAATTAAAAACAGCAAAAATTAAATAAAAATAAAAATGTATATTGTAATATTTCAGTGTAAAATAAAAATATTATTTAAGAAAAATAATATAATATAACAATTAAATTCTAAATGTAAAATTACAATACTAGTATTTATAGCTTACTGCATCTTTCCTCAAATGTTAAAGGTTAAACTTAGAGCATGAATTAAATATCAGCCTTTGTAACTTGATAGTCACACCAAGCCATATTGTGATTTTAGTTTTATTTTGTTTAATCATGCAGCCCTAGTCTGCACTAATCTTTCTGACTGACTAGTGTTGGCTAGAATTAAGAATAATCAATTAGTACTTTTTACTTTTTAAACTGAAGTACATTAAAAACATTGAAAATCGGTACTTAAACTTTTACTAGTGTAATATTTTATTATGGTATCTGTACTTTCACTTAAATACTTGATGTGTGTACTTCATTGACCCTTGTGCCAAAGTGACGGCTGGTTCAAACAGGACTACGACTCAAAGGTTTACGGACAGTATGGACCAAAACCTTGCTGGAAGTCAGATGAAACAGTGAGGTGAGTGTTTGATTAAAGCAGAGCTGCAGTTACAGAGGGCTGGAGCTGAACCGGTGTTAGTGACAGACGTACACACCTGCAGGGGCCACACCAGTCCGTTTGTTGGTTGAGGCCAAAGCGAGCGCGGCATTTCTTTGGCGAGCCGGGGTCTGAGCGAAAGGCAGCATGCGTGCAGAGAAAGAGAGAGAGGAGGAGAGGAAGGGAAAGAGCCGCCGAGGCAGAGAGGTTAGCCGTCCAAACACCAGGAGAAAGAGAAAATCACAGTCAAGAAAATCAGCGCTCCCTCGTAAACCAAGCCCACTGCAATATCATATCAGCTGCTAGTCCATGCATACTGCCTACTGTACTGTAAAAATATTTTTTAAAGTTGTAAATAAGACAAAAATATGGAATCTTGTTTCTGTCACTGAATAAAAAAATAAAGGTAACTTACCTCACAATTTCAACTTTTTTCTTACAATTGTGAGTTTACATTTCTCAGAATAGCATGATGTAAACAACGGTGAGATATAAACTTGCAACTGTAATTAAAATGTCAGAATTGTGAGCTGACATTTTTTCTTGACTTTATAACTTGCAATGGCAAGCTTATATCTAACAATTATGAGAAAAGAGGTCAGAATTTCAGGATGTAAACTTGCAATTCTGAGGGAAAAAAAAAACTGCTGAGATAAGAATTGCGAGATACAAACTCTGAATTTTGAGGGAAAAGATCAGAATTGTGAGATAAACTGAATTCTGAGGGGAAAAAAATCTGAATTGTGAGTTAAACTAAATTGAAGAAAAAGAATTGCGAGATAAACTCTGAATTTGGAGGAAAAAAGTCAGAATTGCGAGATACAAAGTCTGAATTTGGAGGAAAAAAGTCAGAATTGCGAGATACAAACTGAATTTGGAGGGAAAAAATCTGAATTGCGAGATACAAACTGAATTTGGAGGAAAAAAGTCAGAATTGCGAGATACAAAGTCTGAATTTGGAGGAAAAAAGTGAATTGCGAGATACAAACTGAATTTGGAGGAAAAAAATCAGAATTGCGAGATACAAACTGAATTTGGAGGAAAAAAGTCAATTGCGAGATACAAACTGAATTTGGAGGGAAAAAATCTGAATTGCGAGATACAAACTGAATTTGGAGGAAAAAAGTCAGAATTGCGAGATACAAACTGAATTTGGAGGAAAAAAGTCAATTGCGAGATACAAACTGAATTTGGAGGGAAAAAATCTGAATTGCGAGATACAAACTGAATTTGGAGGAAAAAAGTCAGAATTGCGAGATACAAACTCTGAATTTGGAGGAAAAAAGTCAGAATTGCGAGATACAAAGTCTGAATTTGGAGGAAAAAAGTCAATTGCGAGATACAAACTGAATTTGGAGGGAAAAAATCTGAATTGCGAGATACAAACTGAATTTGGAGGAAAAAAAATCTGAATTGTGAGATATAATCTGAATTTTGATGGGAAATAAATCAGAATTGTGAATTACAAACTTGGAATTTTGAGGGAAAAAAGCTAGAATTGCAAGAAAAAGCCAGAATTCTTTATACTTATAAAAAGTCTAAATTATGAGATACAAACAAGTCAGACATTTTAGATTAAAAAGTTGCAGTTACAATTTTTATTTTTTATCCCGTGGCGGAAATGAGCTTCCATACAAAAATTATTGTTGTTACTGTTGTTTTACAAAAAAACAAAAAACAAAACTATTGAAGGTCTTTCTATTTCAAGATTTCATGTTTACTTCAGTGTTGTTACTTTGTAAATTTTTGTGAAATTTACCAGCAATTTCTAAAGAGTGAAAATGTATACTGCAGTATGTGTGCACAGTTGAACATGCAGCCTTTGAAAGCATGCACCATTTATTAGCCAACATGCACACCGGAGCGTTTCATCGTCCAGCATCTCTGCTATTTCTTTCCAAAAGTTTAGAGCGATTTGTACTCATCTGAACTAGAGTTGTGTGCATCTCTTAATCCCCTCACACCAGCATTATTTAATTATCATTATTATTTTATTTTCTTGCAGGTTTATTTCAATTAGTTCTAGTTAACGATAATAACCCTGGTGGATAACAAATATATAGAATCATTTTAGTTTACATGTTAATCAAACGTCGACAGCCCAATAAATGCAGTCTGAATGAATTGTTTCATTTGCAGAATAATCTCATTGTGACGGCTGGACTGCATCAGCACTTTAATAAGAAGACACCAGAGTTCAATGAATATCTGCATTATAAGCATTTATTAGAAATAGCTGTTCTTCTTCTGAGTAATATAGTGCACTAGTGTTGTGTCACAGGTGTGCGATCTGAACGTGGCTCATTCAGTCACAATTCAGTTTCAATTATCAGTTTTTTCTTTGATATTTTTGTATGTGAAACACAAGACTGTTCCTCATGTAACATTTGAGTGTGATCTACGGTGACCCTTAGGGGACATGTTCGGTTCACTTAATTTTTTCGTGGCCATGAGATATTAATTTGTGGGAACATCATATTAACTTGTGGGAACATGATAATATGTCGTAGCCTTGAGATGCTATGTTGAGGGAACGACATATTTTTGCTATGCGTTTAATGAGTAAACAAACCTGTGTGACCACAGCAACCCGGGATTATCAGAAATGTATTTATTATTTTATTTTGAATTAAGAAATTATACTCATCATTATAAAAAAATGATTACATTATTAAATTATTATACTAACCATAGGCCTTGGCTACTGGACTGTATTGCGCGCGATGTAGACAGCATTTGAATGAAGTTTATCATGAATAAATGTTACATAAAGTACATAAAATAAAATAGGCCTACAAGAAAACATTTTTATCCTCTCCACAAGTCCATTAACTGATCATCTTTTCCTGTAATATTTGTGTATTATTATTATTAGGCTATTATTAGTGGTTATATTTTTATATTCGTTCTCGTTTATATATTTCGATCCCTTTACTTAGCGTTCTGAATGGTTTTGTAAATAACAGTCTTCTGTAAATGCTCAACATGCCAGCTTTGATTATGCTGACTGGAATTTTTACTGGAATGCAGTTTAAATTTAACATTTCATTATATTTCGGCTACTTAATAGACTATATTTATAAATACTATAGTGTTTCGTCGAGGAATGAATCATTCACTTAGTTTCATTTGTAAATGAAAACACAACACGCTCATTTATCGTCACACACAGGCATAAATAGCCTACAATCATAAATTCAAAACTTTATTGGCATAATTGTCAGGCGTTTACAGTATTTGCAAAATATATGGTAGCAAATAATAGCATAGGCTAATTATACAGAACGTTAATTAGGTAAAGCGATACACGAACTGAAAGGGGAAATAAGCATATATATAACAATAAATATAAAAATGTTAATATAATAATAATAATAATAATAATAAATGAAATGTTTAATATTAATAAAAATGTTTTATCCATATAGTCCCGGGTTGCTATGGTCACGTAGGTTTGTTTGCGCATTAAACTCGTGGCCACAAGAAAAATATGTCGTTCTCTCAACATAAGAAGTTGTGGCCATGACATATTATCATGTTCCCACAAGTTAATATGACGTGGCCATGACAAAACTAAGTGAACCGAAGATGTCCCCTCGCGGTCACCGTAGTGTGTACAGAACTCACTCTTAATGTGCTCAATGCATGTGAAAACACAGAAATATACCTGTGCCAGAGTCTTGCTTGTGGTCTCGTTTCCTTCGCTTCTTTTTGCCCTGTGGTAATGAGAGATCAGAGAAAGATGTGAACACGCACGCACACACACACACACACAGATTGTTGAATTATGCTAATTACACAGGTCACTCAGTGTAAACTCCTCAATCGGTCTGATCTCTGCACACATCTCTGCTTTCTTGCACCCCCTGCTTTCCCAAATACACTCTGAGTGTGAGTGCGTGCGCGAGTGCGTGTGTGTGAGAGTGTGTATGTGTGTGTGAGTGTGGACAGACACATCCGCACAGCAGCGCTGCAGTTAATATCTCTGCGTGGGTTGCGTGTTTCCTGTTTACATGCAGGTGACGGCTCTAATTGTAGGTGAAATTTCTGTTCACATGTGATGGGTGTCAATCTCTGAGAGAGAGAGATGTTACTTCCTGAAATGTGGTTTTGTTCAAATAATAATATTTAATTTAATGAATAATATTTAATATTTAAATAATATGTATTATTTATACATTTATATATTATCTAATTAACTGTCAAGTATCAAGATTACAAAGACAAACAGTTTTATCTTTGGAGTAATGTGCACAATAAGACTTACGCATAACTGCTATTTTAATATTTTTATACTATTATAGTTTTTATTGATATTTGTAATTAGCATTTGCTTTATACTTTCAGTTTTCATTTTAGTTATTTAGTTATTTTTTTTGTAAACTTTTATGTGACTTTTTTTAAATCTTTTTTTTTTAAGTATTATTTTAAGTTATATTTAATCTTAGTTTTTTTTTTTTAAATTTATTTATTTTATTTCCAGTTATTGGCTCAACTTCAGAAATGAGAAATCTTGTCCTGGCAACTAACTAAAATAACTTTCTCATCTAATATTTACATATTTACATGGATTATAAATCTCTGAGAAAGAGATTTATTATTTGTATTTTTTATACATTTGTATATTATCTAATTAAGAATCAAGTACACAATTTTGCATATTTACATATGAAAATAATATATACTTTCAAAATAATCTTCAGCACAGCTATGTTTCTTTCCAAAGTAAATGTATCTAATACAAAAAAAGAAAAAGAAAAAAATCGTCACTTCCTGGAAAAAAGGTGCAAAGCATAAATAATAAAAATGGAAATTGTTGCAAACGTGTAGCTCTTATTTTTCTACATCAAATGATTTTTATACAAAATTATAAATTACTATTTTTGTATTTTGATGCATTTATTTCATTGCAGTTTATGCATGTCTTCTCATCTGACAAAAAATTATGCACATTAAGATTTTATGCACATCTTGCCATTTCCATCCAGTGTTTTTTATGCAATATCCCAAAATGCACTTAAAAATACACAGACAGAAACACAGCTACTGAACTGTAGAGCTGATTCAGTTCATCCAAGCAGGAATATTCCTATTTAATGCCATTTAATGCCACATTCAGTGAGTAATACGAGAAGTCATCAATGACAAATTATCCAGCATTTGCAGCCCACTGTACTGCTCTAATGTCATTTATTTCCCAGTCAGCAAGAGAAAAAAAGCGTAATTTCCTCCTCTTCCACAAATCCCAAGCATTACAATTTTGAAAGCATTTATTAATCTTTGTTAATGTTAGCTGACAGAGAAACAATTTTTACAATTAGTGCATTAACTAATGTTAATAGGTACCACATTTAATTTGGAAAATGCAGAAATTAACATTAATAAATGCTGTAAAATTATTATTAATTGTTAGTTTAATGTTAACCATATAATGTTAACAAATTAAACCTTAAATGTAAAGTGTTACTGTATTTTTAATAATCATTGTAATAAAAGACTACAAAAACAAACCTTTTTTTCCCTTGGAATAACATGCACTATAAAACATGCATAAGAGTTTTATTTTAGTATTATTTATATATTATTATATTTTGAATGTTCTTTTTTTATCCTTTCATTTTAATTAGTTATTTTTGTAATTATTGTGTGCTTTTTTTTTACTTTTTTGTTCTATTTTTTTTTAAATTGCTTAATTTAATTTATTTTTAATTTATTTTATTTCTAGTTAGTAATTTTAGTGCCTCAAAAATTGAAATCTTGCCTTGGCAGTTAACTGAAGCTAATATCATCTAATATTTATATTTTATTGCAGATTTATTTCAATTAACTGATATGTTTTGATCGTTTTAGTTCTAGTTAACAATACCCCTGATGCTTAAGAAATATATTTAATTTACATAGTTGACAGTCCAACAGATGCAGTCTGAATGAACGGCCAGAATAATCTCATTGTGATTGATCTGTAATGAGCTGAACTGAAGAGTTTGGACACTGGATCTGCTCCTCCTTCACGTTTATATCCCACATGTCAGAATAATCCCGATATTCCTCACTTAGCTGCAGAGTAATGAGAAGCACTTACGTAGTTGTCTCGGGCCGACCAGCTGGGATAAAGCTGCATGTGAAGCTGTCGCTCCTTCCGTGCCAGTTCATAGTACTTGGCCTGTTCCTCGCGGGTCAGAGCATGCCACTGCAACACACACACACATTCTGTGAATTGTGGGGATTTTCCATAGACTTCTATTACTATTATTTCTATCCCCTAACCCTAAACCTACCTCTTACAGAAAACCTGTTTGCATTGTTACACTTTCAGATAAACATCATTTACTATTTTGAATCATTTTTTTTTTTCCTCGTGTCAAAAATTTCAAGTTTTACTATCCTTGTGGGGACATTTGGTCCCCATAACGTGATAAATACCAGGTGTACACACACACACACACACACACACACACACACACACACACACACTCACCCGTCGGCCCAGGATCTGGTTGATGGCGGCACTCTCCTTCAGTGTGCACTCAGCGATGACTTTGGCCCGCATCTCCTTCATGTAGAGCATGAACGCGTTCAGCGGCTTCTTGATCACTGGCTTCTTGGGCTCCTTCTCGCGCTTCACCTCTGGATGAGATTTGCTGAGGTACACGATGAAGAAGAAAGAGAAAAACACTTTATTATACAAATAACAATGGTTAAAAAGATGTCTGAATGGGCGTCCCATTACTCAAAATCAACAAAGGCACAAAGCCCATGTTTATATCTATCTCATCTTTAATAATCATTTAAACCATTTATATTCTCATTTCGTTGATTCATTCATTGATTAGTCACTTATATTATATTATATTATATACATTGTCTTCATGAGTAAGAGATAAGAGGGACATTGTTGTGAAGCAGTAATTTTCCATTGCTACCGATCGTAGTATAATAACACTTGTTGCATTTTCGCTGGTTTGAGAATTGAAACATATGCAACTACGATTTTTCAATAA
The DNA here is from genome assembly GCA_039654775.1 of Spinibarbus caldwelli. Taxonomy (NCBI): domain Eukaryota; kingdom Metazoa; phylum Chordata; class Actinopteri; order Cypriniformes; family Cyprinidae; genus Spinibarbus; species Spinibarbus caldwelli. The sequence goes on along the minus strand of CM077258.1, from coordinate 27,578,138 downwards.
ACTCCGCTCCTTTGTTATCATCCTCTCTGGTCTCCTGCTTCTGCTCTTCTCTGGCGTTCTCAGTCAACTTCTTGGCTGATAGAAGACTGTTAATACGGGTTTTGGGTATCAGACAAGACTTTGCTGACTGGGTTTCAGATATGAGACAAGTCTTGTGTCAGGATTCAGATCTGAAATTCTGTTATGGAGACTTGATCTAACATTTGATGGGAACAAGCATTTTCAACTGAAAACACTTATTATATTAAACATAAATATATTCAGTGCTGGGTAGTGACTGATTACATGTAATGTGGATTACATAATCAGATTCCAAAAATTAAGTACAAACCAAAACTCAGCATAGCTTACTTGTCTCACAGTTATTTCGTTTTATTTAAGTGAAACATATTTTGTATTTATTTATTTAATTATATACAATTTTATTCAGTTTTTCCGTTCACAAATGTACAGCAGATGCATAATGACATGTCAAAACGCATGCTCTGTTTATGGTGATATTTGCACATTTATGGCATTATTAACGAGTAATTTTTTTTTTACTTGTTTTATTTTAAAATAATTGTAATCAGACTATAGTTACTTTATTAGGGATTACGTGATTACAAATTATTCTTAAGTTATTGATTCTCCCTAATTCTTCTTTTCTAAAATAGCCTACGAGTTTTCCATTCTTCCAGTTTTGTGGACATTCACACAAAGACCAGACACTAGTCAGGTGGATATAATTACAAAAACTTTGAGGCCAAACAACATTTGACCACTGGATTTACAAAAATCATTTCAGTTTTAATAAGTTTTACTTCAACTTAAGTAACATGTTTTCTCAACATTGCATCAACTACTGATGAACACATACATTTTTATTTAAGTGATCAATTATTTTAAAATTATTTATTTTAATTTTACATTTTTATGATGGTTTTAAATATTCACTTTTCATTAAATTCACAAACCCCCTGCAGTTCCTTCATGAACCCCCGTTTGGGAAACTTTAACGTAATGTAATGTTTAACGTACTTCATGTTGTTAATAAGAACAAATGTAATATATTTTGTTTTTCTTTGTACTTTTATATCAATATAGTACAAGATTATCTTATTTAAATCAATGTGATCAATGCATTAGGTCAAAAGTAATCTAAAAGTAATCCAAAAGTAGTCAGATTACCTTAAATATGTAATGGATTACATTACTAACTACAATTTTTGTCATGCAATTTGGAATCATTAACAGACTCAGATCCAGCACTGGATATATTTCACACAAACAGAGGTATCTGAGGTATTAAAATTAAAATGAATACCTTTTTTTTCCCCTGAACTGAGTCCCAAAGACATGGACAGTTTATTATGAGAATCAGATTTGTATCAAGTATTTCTATACTAAGTATTTATATTTAGGGGTGCAAACTCACAAGACAAGTCCAGATCTCACAGGACCAAACAGAAGGCAATTTGCTCTACAATTTCTAGAGAGGTTATGGAAGAAAAACACAGATTCAGATGGGATTAAAATCACAAAGTATGTCCTCCAGGAAAACTAGTCCCGCCCGAATCAAGGTTTCAACTGTATTCAGACGTTGCCTTTTTGGTGTTGAGACCAAAATGTGGCACTTAAAAAAAATGGCACAAAACATACAATAAAACTACTGGAATAATATTTGCATGTGCTTAAATTTCAGAAAACTAACTTCAAGGGCTTCAAGAGTTTCCAGGGGCCTCATTTATAAAAAGTTGCATATAAACTGTCCTAAATTTGTTTTAAGATCGTTCCTCAAATGTGCGATTCAGAGAAAACAGAAAATGAACATGCGCACAAACACGTGCGTACGCCTCTCGTCCAGATGTGACATTTATAAATCACAAACGATCTTGAAATTGTGCGCAGCTGACTGGTGTCAGATCTCCGCTTTGTAAACACCCCCTAATTAATATCATTAGCATATAAAAGAGCATTGAAAACCGTTGTTTGAGAATGGCGAGCGGGACGAAAAAGAACTTTAGTGAGGCCAAAGTTGGGCTTTTATTTGTGTACACTCATAACAACATAAAATACTGTGCTTTCATTTGTAGCATCAAAAAAAAAACAGGACGCTGTTTTAACTGTTTTGGTTCTTTTTAATTTATGGCGCGAATCACAGAAACAAACCAAAACTCAGCATAGCTTACTTGTCTCACAGTTATTTAATTTTAAGTGAAACATATTTTGTGTTTATTTATTTAATTATATACAATTTTATTTAGTTTTTCCGTTCACAAATGTGCAGCAGATGCATGATGACATGTCAAAACTCATGCTCCGTTTATGGTGATATTTGCACATTTATGGCATTATTAACGAGTAATTTTTTTTTTAATCTAATTTTGTTTTTATTTAACATTCTAATCTTGTCTGTTAACAGTTAAGCAATTATCCAGCATTTGCTATCTGTCAGGAAAAGTAACTAAAATCCACATCCCTAATACAACTACTACTATAATTATTATTATCATCATCATCGCTGCTGCTTATATTTCCAAATACCTGCAGTACTCCAGTTTGACATAAGGAAAAGTGCGTACGTCTGCTCAGACCCTGACGTGGCTTGAAGCACTTTTCCACGCAAAGACCGTGTTTATAAATATGAACGTCCCCGTGGCTTTGAGATTCTTTTGTGCGTATGCATGTTTTATAAACGAGGCCCCAGGTCTGTTCTGTGCACTATTCTTTGAAAGCATCAGATCTGCAGGAGAACTTACGTGTAAATGTTCCTGTCGTAATGGTCATGCTCCTGTTTGCCGGAGGGAGGCACTATCGCGGGGTGTGGGATGCCTGTAGGGTGCATGCCGGACTGAAGCATCAGAGAATGAGAGAACCTACACACACACACACACACACACACACACACACACACACACACACACACACACACACACACACACACACACGAACACGAACACGAACATGGCAGTTATTTCAGCCCACACAAGGAGATTTTCTAGCTCAGTCTGTATTAAAAGGGAACTCACCAGCACATCAGATAAACACATGATGCATTAGAAAAGACTTTGCAATTACAAAAAAAAGTGTTGGTTTGAGTTCCCTCTTACAGTTTTTTTTCAACTGCTTACACACGTTTTCAAAACTTTGCCTCTTTTTTCAAAACTTTTCACACAAATCCAAGAATTGCACACACAAAATGCAAAATGCCTCACATCTCTTGCAAAATAAAGCACTGCATTCAAAATATCACAAACACATCTCAAAAGCAAACATTTGGCTTACGTTGCAAACACCTTTGCCACAATATTATATTTATGCATATATCATATATATCATATCAGCTCTTCTTTCATGAGCTCCTGTGTGCATTTCTGTACAAGATTGAAAGTAATCGGCAGAGAGATGTTGAAAAATTCACGGTAAACACGAAAGCAAGATTGAAAGCAAACTTTTTTTTTTATACTGTAAGCATTTGTGGTTGTGAATACAGTATTACACAGTACAAAAGAAAAGAAATACATCAAGCATGTGTAGATGTGTGTTTATTGATTGGTTGGTGTTCAGTAAAGCACATGTGAGGAGTCAGTGTGAGGCACTAATGAATTACTGTGCCATTTTGATTGGTTGTGTTTAAAAAAGGAAATCAAGAAACTTCCTGATAGATTTGTGTGTGTTACATAGAGAACTGTGTGTTGTATTTTGCAAAAAGTGTTTTATGAAATTGAGTCAAAGGCTGAGAATTAGTGTATGGTTTTGCAGATTTGGTGTGTGGTTCTGGTATTTGAGTGTCAGGTTTCAGAAATTGTGTGACAAGTAAAGATTTTGTGCGCAAGCAAGAAAAAAAAAACGAATGAAGCATCAGTGCGTCATGTGACCAGCAGCTGGCGCTCTATCTGCACCGTAAGTACACACTGCAAAACACACACAACCTCGTTCTGCCTGAAGGGAAAACAAGCACGCCGTCTGAAGCATTCAATAAAAACTCTTCAATCTCTGTGAGACAAATACCCTTTCAAAGCCGACTCTACAGCAGCACTAATATTTGAACAGCCAATCCTGATGGGAAAGGACAGCAGAAAGGATTACAGCTCAACAAAGCGCCCCGACACACTCGCAGCTCCAGACCCGGTTTTGGATTTGTGCCTTTGACACGAGAAGAATTGAACAAAGATGTGCGTCGTCTGTTGACATCTGAATAAAACCGTCTCCACAGCTTGGATTTATTACTGCATGTAAGCATATTAACATGATTTGTTCATCTAATTCGGGTTTTGGGTTACAAAGGAAGGATTTGATCACGGTTGACGTCTGATGGGAAAAGCCACAGCGATGGGTTGGTGCCTCACCCAATCCACTTTGAGACTGAGCTGACCTAACAAACAGCTAGAAGAACACTTGAGAAGAGATGGCAAGGGGACCTGGACTCTATATTTGAATCTGGATTACTTTCTGACTGGACGTTATGTTTGTGTGTGTGCTGTTGCGGAAACACAAGAAAGTACTTCAATATGAAAAAGGAACAAAAATATCATACAGCGTACAGCTGAGGGCCGGTCGTATGATCAGTCAGTCCAGAGTAACTGTATTTCCAGAGACCAACTATTAACTTTCATGTTGTGTTGTGGGTACGGCGTTTGTGTCAAAATAGGGCAGGCCCCTACTGGTTTCCATGCTCTTTGACAAAAATCAACACTACAAAAAACACTAAAGAGTCAAGTAAAAATTTTCTCTCTATTGCAGCTTGTCAGAGACTTTATATAGGTTTTGTATTTATTTTTATTTTTTTTTTAAAGGAGCCTCTTCTGCTCATAGAGGCTGCATTTATTTGATCAAAAATACAGAAAAAAAAAACGCAATATTGTGAAAAATTATTACAATTTAAAATAATGGTTTTCCGTTTTATTATCCTTTCAAATTTAATTTATTTCTGTGATCAAAGCTGAATTATCAGCATCATAACTCTGGTCTTCAGTGTCACATGATCCTTCAGAAATCATTCTAATATGCTGATTTATTGTCAGGATTCTTTGATGAATAAAACCGTAAAAATTTTATTCAAAGTAGAAATCATTTGTAATAATATACACTACCGTTCAAAAGTTTTTTTTTTTTTTAATACTTTTATTCAGCAAGGATGTATTAAATTGTAAATTATTAAAGGCTTATAGATTTCTAACTGAAGACTGGAGTAATGATGCTGAAAAATTCAGCTTTGACCACAATAATAAATTATATTTTAAAGTATATTAAAATACAAAACCATTATTTTAAATTGTAATAATATTTAATAATCAATTTTTTCTGTATTTTTGATCAAATAAATAGAGCCTTTATGAGCATAAAAGACTTCTTTACAAAACATTAAAAATCGTACTGATCCCAAACTTTTGCATGGCAGCGTATAAAATCCAATTTTTACTACTTACAGTTTTCTGTTTTTTTTACCTGAATGTTTGCTGCTATTCAAACGTCCCATTTGAAAATCTGTCAAAGTGCATGGAAATTTGACTCCCAACACAATCGTAGTCACCAAAATGCATACGGTCTTTCCAAAACACACCTATGGGGTCAAAACCTTGCATGCACATTCATGACTAAATAAGAAATTCAAGAACAAACCAGTTTAACCAGTGTTTCAAGCAGTTTAAAACCGAATATGGGTTAAACTGACCCACAACACAATAGGAGAGTTCCTTATTTTACATACCACCACTAGATCTACCAATATAAGGACGACATTTAATTTGTTTCTGCATATTAATGCACGTTAGCTGTGCCTGCATTCACAGTATTGCATGACCTCTTGTAATCATAATTAAAGCAATGTTCTGGGTTCATTCAATTCAAGCTCTGCTGAAAGCATTTGTTTCGATTCTCAGTTAAAAAACGGGGGAAAAATTGTGTTAACTTAAGGCCTGTTCACACAAATAATGATAGCTATAACAACCAACATCACAGTAACATTGTTTATTACAAGCGTGCTACAGTTTTGTTGTCTGAAACTTAATAGCTCAAGCTCTTTAAAGCATGATGGATTCTGATTGGCTGGCAATGGACCTTTTTCACATCTCAGCAGCGGAAGTCGTCATAGTTGGATTAACTTGAAGAGCAGTGAATGGGAGAATACCACAAATATATTTTTTGCATTCCCATTTGCTCAAATAGCAAAAGAGAAACTCCACGATAGTGTTTTCATGACTTTTAATGAAAGGAAAAAACAGAGAGACTGATAACGGCAGGCAGAAGAGAAAACAATGTCAAATTTACCATCTCTCCCATAGACGCTGCAGTAGAAACACCCTCGCGCTAGCGTTTCGTTTTTTTTGTAATTTGATGTAAAGGTGATATAATACAAAGCCTAGTGTTATAAATGTACATACATTTAAAAAAAATATATAAATAAAAATATATATAAAAAAAAAACTTAAGGATTTACGAAGCTGATGACTGTTAAACGTGTCATCACAGTCTTGTGAAAAGGGTTCATGTTTTTATTGTTCAACAGAACCACTTAAACTTACACTAGTGTGCAAAGTTATTTCCAATTTGTGACCCTGGAGCACAAAACCAGTCATAAGTAGCACAGGTATATTTGTAGCAATAGCCAACAATACATTGTACGGATCAAAATGATCCATTTTTCTTTTATGCCAAAAATCGTTAGGATATTAAGTAAAGATCATGTTCCATGAAGATATTTAGAAAATTTTTTACACTGTAATACAAATCCCGTAAAATTTACGGTAAAAAACCGGCAGCTGTGGTTGCCAGAATTTTACCGTAAAAAATATGGTAGCAATGTTTTTTGGTTTACGGATTTAACTTAAATTTAAAATTAAAAGCCATATTTTTTTAACTGATGTTAATATACCAACCTATTGAAGTTCTGAAATCTGATTAGTACCTACACTGATAACCATCAAAATCAGGTGGTGATGAGAAAGTCACACGATGAACCAAAGCTCACCACAAGCAGCTTTTTCACAAGCTGAGAAGGCCAATACTTATATATATATATATATATAGAAGGTGCACAATGACATTCACACAAACCCTGAACACCATCATGGTGAGACTCATTAAACTGAAATATGCAATAAACATTAAATTTAACAACATTAGACGTAACATACAACCATAATAAACATAACTGATAAGAAAAAACTAAGAAGAAACAGTTATTTCAAAGAAAAAAAACATCAAATTTGAAATGCAGCGCAGGAAATTCTGGGAACGTCAATTTACGGTTTTCCCTGTAAATTTTACATTCTTTTTCCACTTCCAAATACGGTATTTCACCGTAAAATGGTCTGAAATGTCAATTACAGTTTTTCACCGTATATTATTAGGGGAACTTACCATTAACCATTTAACAGTTTTTACCGTAGCATTTTCACAGTTTTTTACCATTAAAATCATGGTTATTTTTTACAGTGTACCGCAAATATATCAAAACTTAATTTTTGATTAGTAATATGCATTGCTAAGAACTTCATTTGGACAACTTTAAAAGGTGATTTTCTCAATATTTAGATTTTTTTTTGCACCCTCAGATTCCAGATTTTCAAATAGTTGTATCTCAGCCAAATATTGTCCTATCCTAACAAACCATACATCAATGGAAATCTTATTTATTCAGCTTTCAGATATATAAATCTAAATTTCAAGAAATTGACCCTTATGACTGGTTTTGTGCTCCAGCGTCACATATTTCCACTCGAGTCACAGCCGTGTAAAACCACTATAACACACTGCTTACAAGCTCAATGCACATGTTTTAGCTGAATAAAGTCAGAATCAGAGCGGTGTAGAGCTGAACCCGGAGCGTTCCTGAAAGCGTGGCTCAGTTTAGCAGTATTCGGGGTCATGACCGGCGGTTCTGGACGAGAGCTCAGCAGCGACACACACGGCTGAAGCATCGCGATGCGGTCGGCGGAAGCACAGATGAGGTCTGGTACTGTACCTGGGGAAGGAGGAGCTGCTCTGGAGGCTGGAGGAGAAGGACTGTCTGAAGCCGCAGGAGGACAGAGGATAGACAGGCTGATTGGGCCTGTGGGTCGGGGGACAGAGTTAGAGCCTCCGGTGGTGCATTTGCTGAAGACTCAACTGCTTTCCAAACACTGAACACTGTGTTTGAGGCGGGACTAACTGCTTGTCTGACCAATGGAGGCAGGAAACCTCTCTGAAAACAATTCTAGCAACGCACACGCTCATGTTTAATACTAGCGCTTTTTTGATCACGCAGGGCCTTGTCTATACTTAATTAAAACTACAACTATACAGCGGGTAAAATAAGTATTGAACACGTCACCATTTTTCTCAGTAAATATATTTCTAAAAGTGCTGTTGACATGAAATTTTCACCAGATGTCGGTAACAACCCAAGAAATCCATATGTACAAATAAAACAAAACAAATACGTTCAGAAATTAAGTTATGTGTAATAAAATGGAATGACACAGGAAAAAAGAATTGAACTACAGAAATGTATTTAATACTTCGTACAAAAGCCTTTGTTGGTAATGAGAGCTTCAAGACGCCTCCTGTAGGAGAAACTAGTGGCATGCATTGCTCAGGTGTGATTCTGACCCATTCTTTCACACAAACAGTCTTCAAATCTTGAAGGTTCTGTGGGTCTCTTCTATGAACTCTGATCTTTAGTTCTTATTTTCTATTGGATTGAAGTCAGATGATTGGCTGGCCTTTCTAGCAGCTATATTTTCTTTCTCTGAAACCAGTCGAGAGTTTGCTTGGCTGTGTTTGGGATCATTGTCACCATTGTTTCATCTTCATCGTCCTGGTACTGTAGCTGTTGGGACTGAAGCAGCTAATATTAATTTCCACTGACGAGGGGCAGGATTGCTTTCTAATTACTGATAGATTTCAGCTGTTGTCTTGGCTTTCCATGCCTTTACGCACCTCCCTTTCTTCATGTGTTCAATACTTTTTCCCTGTGTTATTCCATTTTATTACACACACATACATACATACATATACATATACATATATGCATATATACACACTATATTGTCAAAAGTATTGGGTCACGCCCTTCTAATGAACAGGTTTGACTACGTTAGTAATTTCCATGAGTACAAATCTTAATGTTTAAGTATATAATGATATTCTAGGGAATTGTGTGCTTCTAATTTTAAAGCAACAGTTTGGACAGGACCCTTTTCTATTCTAACATGACCATGCCTCTGTGTATAAGGCAAGGTTCAAAAAGAAATGATTGATTTAGTCAGTGTGGAAGAACTTGACTGGTCTGCAGAAAGCCAAGTCCTAATCCAAGCTGAACACCTCTGGTGTGACTTTAAATGCAGATCTTGAGCCAAAAACTCATCACCAAACACCAATGACTTGTACATATGGGTACAGTGATTTTAGGCACTTCCAAAACTGTTGCAACAGAGACGGAAATAACATTTTAAATACATGAATTATGTTTCCATCTTTGTTGCCACAGTTTTGGAAGTGCCTTTTTCTGTTCTAAAGAAGGGGGTGTCTCAATACGTTTGTCCATATAGTGTATGTACAAGTCATTGGTGTTTGGTGATGAGTTTTTGGCTCAAGATCAGCATTTAAAGTCACACCAGAGGTGTTCAGCTTGGATTAGGAATTGGCTTTCTGCAGACCAGTCAAGTTCTTCCACACTGACTAAATCAATCATTTCTTTTTGAACCTTGCCTTATACACAGAGGCATTGTCATGTTAGAATAGAAAAGGGTCCTGTCCAAACTGTTGCTTTAAAATTAGAAGCACACAATTCCCTAGAATATCATTATATGCTTAAACATTAAGATTTGTACTCATGGAAATTACTAAAGTAGTCAAACCTGTTCATTAGAAGGGGGTGACCCAATACTTTTGGCTATATTATATTATA